>PVIJ01001746.1:0-186051 GCA_004024925.1 Scalopus aquaticus
AAAAAAAAAAAAAGAAAAACAAAGCAAACAAACTAACAAAGAACAACAAAAGTAATGCAGAATGTGAAAAATATGGCAGTTACCAGAGATGAATGGAGCAGGAGGAAAGCGTAGACCGGGTTAATGTGATAGTGGGAATGGCAATAGAACTTTGGTGGGTGTGGTGAGGAATATATACATATCAAGATGTGAAGTTACAATTTCAAAGTTTAAATAATTTTGTAAACTAATGACAAATCAGTAAAATTGTATTTAAGAAAAATCCCAAAGACATTTTATTAAAAGTACATTCCCATGATTTACCAAACAGCCTGGTATGTAGCAGGCAATCAATAAATCTCTATGGAAATAAAAAAAGTAAATGGGTTAAAAGCTTATTTGAATTTTACAAACAAACTGCAAATAAGAATTATCCTAAGTTGTCAATTAAGTAGGTGGCTGAACCAGTACTAAAGCGCAGGTATATAAATGTGTAATTTATATCAACTGTTTTACAAAATGTCACAATGATCCAGGTCACAACTACTACCTTATTTGGAGGTGTAATAACTATGAGAAAGAAGTAAAATTAGGGCCAGGTATCCAGCAAGGCAGATTCTATCAAGAATTATAATGTTTTACACAAGACGATTTTACTTTCACCTTTTTATTATCATGTTCCTTTTTCCCCCCTGAATGCTGCTGTTGAATATTTGATGGAAAATTATCAGGAGAACATTTTCAGAAGAAAACCTGATACTATCTTGCAACACACAAGGACTGTCTCCCACACTTCCTAGCAATCACAGGAAAGTCCTACTGAGTATTTCAAGCAGTACAGATGAAAAGCAAGGAAAAGCAGTTTTATACAACAGACCCCAGTGGCAATGTACTCTCTAGCTCAAGAAATACCTTTTAAGAGTTGTATTCCCCCACAATCCGTTATATTCTAATAAAGTGAAACCTAGTTGCAGGAATAAAACATTGAATTTTAGGTAGAATCATGACTTGGTAGATTATTACTTAAATGCGTAAGTCGCTCTTAAATCTCTTATCTTGATCCTCTATTTCATCCATTATCATTCATATACTTAGCAATACACTTGCAATCAATGTGCTGTAACTGTTTCCTTATTTAGCACCCTTTTGAGTTGAGGTAAAGCTTTTTAAAATTTCCTTGTTTAACCATTAAAAAAATGTTCTAAGAATTTTTTATAATTTCACTTGAAAAGATATAAATCTCAAATATGTGAAATGCCATAGTCTATTGAACACTTACCTAAACCAGACTTTTTTAATCGTTTTAAGTGCTGACTTGTTTGTTTTCCAGTGGGAGATTTTTGTCCATGTTTCATTTCTTTATCTGAACTGTCTGCTTCACCATTTTTAGATTCAGATCCTAAAAAAGGAAATAGTTATTATGTCATTATCTTCCTCTTGCTGTCCTTGAAAAGAAAAATGTGAAATTGTCTTTAAAACCATAGATGTAATCTCTTTTTCTAAAAGATACACTACCTTTGGCCACAATCTGATTCCTCTACTGGATATAAAGAGAAAAGC
This sequence comes from Scalopus aquaticus, assembly GCA_004024925.1. NCBI lineage: Eukaryota > Metazoa > Chordata > Mammalia > Eulipotyphla > Talpidae > Scalopus > Scalopus aquaticus. Next base: position 1,540 of record PVIJ01001746.1, read on the forward strand.
CCAATAAATCAATCAAACAGAACAAAAAACAGGAACAGATGGTCTAATAGTGGAGTCAAAAACACATTCACTGATCTGATAGCTTTTAAAAGAAACACTCAGATCTTTTGTAAAAATACGCGAATAAGCTTTAACAATACTATGCTATTTCGAGATGATGCAAGACAGAGACAGAAAGATGAAGGAACAAGAGAGGCTTGCAGAGAGGAAGACATCATATTTTTATAAATAACTATGTTGATGTAGGAACAGAAAATGCAAACATCAGTCTATAATAAATAGAATGGTACATAGCTGAGATAACGTGACAGAAAGTAAGTTAGAAGAAAAGGTCAGGGCTTCACTGAAGTGAGAAGAATGTTGCCAGGACACAAAACCTAATAAAGGATGGCTGATTCTGCAATAGAGTACTGAAAAACAAATTCACACTCCCGGAAGAACTGCTTTTGATGGCACTACACATCAGCATGTGGTCCACCATTAAAGTTCAACATTCAAACAAAAGACAAAGCAACAACAACAAAATCCACCTAGTATTACCACACATTGTCTTAAGCCTATTGACATTAGCAAATGAAGTCCTTTGATGATGAGTGAGCTGCTGCCTTTTTTTCTTTAAGAGCAAGCTCTCCTATTATTTCTGAATTACTGAAAGATTCTAAGGTATTAAAAAAAATGGAAGTATTACTCAGTTTCAGAGAAAATTCGTGACATCTCTCTCAGTGAGGAAGTCTCCTCCGGGAAGAAACTGGCCAAGCGTACAATATTTTAATTTTTTACCTGAAGGCGAATCCGACTGCTCATCAGACACCTTTAATGGTGTCAAAACAACACGAGGAACAGTTTTGTTTACCATCATTGAGACTCCATTTCTTCTTTTCTGCTGCTGTCTCAAAGCCTATAAAACATAATAATAAAATGTAAAAATACAGCTAAAATGATTTCTCATAATTGAAATAAATGATCCATTTGCTCATTGTTAGAATCCCTTTAAGAGACTTAAATTCCAAAGAGCCACTAATTTGTAGGGATTTTTAATAGTCACCTTCCTGTCATTTTCCCTCAAACACATAAAATCAGGATTTGGCAAAGGGAGTAAATCTGAGACAATTTTCAGTGTAATTCTGAAAACAAAGCAGCAGTTAAAGGTTTATTCTACCTTAGCCGCGTGGCTTGAAAGCCCATGGAATTTGAAACCATGACTCCCAAGTAAAATAAATGTAAAATAAATGTTTTAACACCAGGATAAAAATATATGTGTCTGCACTTCTCTTGCAGGTGCGTCCTCTTCAGTGCACTGCTCAGTCAATCAAGTTAACACCAAGTGTCATCAGTATGTACAGCAGGTAAGGACTACAGTATTGATGCACTCACTCAGCCGTGGGGAGCGCTGCACAAAATCACTGAACATGGCAGGAATCATTTATTTCTGTGAAGGGAATCAGTCCTAATCTTGGAAACCTTGCAGCACTTGGCTTCTGTCTGCTTGACTTTGGACATTAACCTTCAGAACACGAACATGACGGCGTTCTGGCAAATCCAGGGAAAAAATGATAGGAGAATAAATCTCTCCAAATAGGAGTGCTTTGTGTTTCATAAATGAATCAACCATGGTGATAATAATGTAATAAAAGGCATTTAAAAGTTCTGAAATACAGCTTATCTAGCTGATCGCTTTACACAGAAAATTACCTGTAATAAAAAGGGTCTTAAGCATGAGAAAGCCAAGAGCCATTAAATTCAGTTACAGGGATGCTAAAACTCCTCAAAAGGTTGAAAGACTGGCCACAGATAGTCTCAGACCTTTCTGTTTCTGGTTTCTATGTAATTTTTACCAATTCTCTAACATCCCAAATTATGTGATTAATGCTTTTCAGCCAACAGTTGTCACAATCTCCTGAAAAACTGCATTGACCATGTACCCCCTGGCTGTCAGAAACAGTGCCATTTTATTTATAAAGGATAGTTAACGGAATGTCTAACTTGTTGATTGTAAGATTTAGTAATGGAAGAATTACAGAAGTGAAAAATGAATTTAAATGAGAGAAGACATTTTCGGATGAGATTTAAAACCAGTTGGGAAAGTGAATGACTTAAAAATTCTATTACAAATGATATTGTGGCTAATGATAAGAAATCTTCTCTTCAACTATAAAATACCAGGCACTGTGGAGGGACAAGAGATTCAAAGATGAGTAAGATGCCATCCTCCTTGTCTTTAGCTTGTCGTCACTAACATTTAATGAGAGCATGCATGCTAAAAAATAGGAGGCCACACATCATAGATTTCCCTTGATATTTCCCATAATAACCCAAATGGGCATTTTAAAATAATTATTTCATCTTAGTGTAGGGAGATGGATTTTAGAAAATGTTGGTTAAGAAAAAGGAGAAGTAACAATAGATCTAGAAACTGGAATCATGAATCAAAGATGGTATGCCTTTTTATGGCATCTGTAGTGAAATTAAAATTCCAAAAAAAATTTTCTCCATTTTTAGAGTTGATAGGACTGTACACAGAAAAATAAGTAGTTGGACAAAGAAAGCATGACAAAAATAATAACAACAACAGCAGCAGCAGTAACAATGATGACAACAATAAACAAAGCTATTTTTAATTCTAGAGTCAAGATGTAGTTAAGGTAGGCATAAAGGAATGTCAATACTGAGTCCATCTCAATGAATTTTTCTTAATATGTATCTCCTAGTACCCAAACATGAACAGTAATACAATATTTTTTGAGATAATAAAATGTAACACTGTGCTTAGGTGACCAAAATTATGCCAATCATATAAAAATTTACTGCTTTAAGTGCATTAAAGCAATTTTACTTCTGGCAAAAAAAAGCAATATATTTGATTTCAAATAACATTTTTTTAGGGGTAAATAAGCAAACTTAGGAAGTATTTATTTACTATGACGCTAGTTACAGTAGTAAAGCCACAGGCTACTAGGCAAATTCTGAGGCATGTCAGAGTTTAGTTATTTGAAAGGGTATCTTTATTGGATTTACAAGATCCATAGTCATGTTAGGGTATAATCTTAGGCTTCCATGAAGTTTCCAATTAACTTTCCAGAAAGCAAGATTCTGGACACTGGGGACACCCTTTCAAGTAGATCAGAATGTGGAGGGGAAAAGGGAAGCAAAGCTGTCTCAGCTGAGATGCTTAGGATAGTCTGGGCTGGTTCCAAACAATAGAACTCTGGCATTTGTGTCAATAAAGCAAGTCTTATGTCAATTTCTGGCTTACAGTAATCCTTGGCCTCTGGTTGTAGGGCATGCATCCTGCAAGTAAAGAAGCAAGTTCTCCACACTTCTGTTTGGTTGGTTATGCAATTCTATTTCTGCAACTACGTACACATCAATCACTCAAACAATGCTGAGTCTCTTTCTCACAACCCTTTGAAAATATGCAATGTTTTTTGAAACATGCTGGCTAGAGTAAGACAGTGACAGAGGGAGAGACTGAAGTGGGTGGGAAAACACACACCTCATTGGAGAGGGCAGTAACAACTCAAGAGAAACACCACAACTGGAATTTAAATGAGTATTTGTGTTTTTAAATAGTGTGCCAGCAAAACAAGACTGAGCCAAATTCAGAAGGAGGACACAAAACTTTGATATCTGCTAAACACCATTCCGACTACTCCTCACCACTCCAAATAAATGAGTTTGACTACTGCCCAATAATATTAGAACCTCCCTGTTCTAGTGTGCTGCCCTTCAGAGGAAGGGGAGCTGTTCCAGAGCCATCTTAGTAACTGTGTAGAGCCATGATTAAGGGTGAGGCTGCAGAGTCAGAGAAGGACTTAGCTAGCTGATTAATGTTGGGCAAATTCTGGAGGTAATTATTCCTGTAAAACAGAGACTATGGTATTGGTAAGATGTTTTAAACAGGAAATTCACAGAGCTGTTTTTTTATATGGGCTGCTGGAGGATGGTCAATGGGCCATCTGGCCTTCTCTAAGTGAGTCCTTTGAGGCTATGTCTAGCACCTCTCTTTACAACTGCTTGTGCTTATAGACCATTATTCTCAACTTTGAGTTTTAACTAAAATTCCAAGAGAACAAGACAATTCCTATTTCCTATTATATTACAAGTATAGATGCAATTTAATTTATAACCATTTAAATTTGCATATCCCACAGCCTGGAAAATATGAATTCATTTAATAAATTAAGAAAACAGGATTAGGAGGGCTACCTTAGAAGGTCGTGGAGAGTTTGTTCTGAACAAGGGTACACTGAAGAGAGGTTATGACTTTAGTGGGAGGGTGCTTTTTTCCTATTTTTCATCAAAGGTCTTAATTAGCTAGTTGTGTCCCTGTTGATAAAGCTATAACATGGTTTTATTTTGACACTGATATTATATAACAAGTTATTTTAGTCTAAATTCATCTTAGAGAGATGATAATGAGACACCTCTAACTACTTGTCTTAGCTACACTCTGGAATGCTAATTGGAATACCTTACTGAACAACTTTAAATACTGTAATTTCAAGTGAAGAAAGAAGCACTATCAAAACCTACATAAATAAGCAGATGGTAAGTATAAATTCAGTCTATTATAAAGGAATGTACTGTCAAGCAGCCTTCATGTATAATGCCTCATGCTGAAAATAGAGTACATGGGACTTACTGAGTTTAATAGTTCTAGGTACTATTTGGTATAGAAGAAACGTACAGGCTTAAACTTGGAAATACTTAATTTTGGAAGAAAATAAACATAAAGGAGTCGAGTAAGTGTAGGAAAAGTAAAGATCATAGCACACATCAATTATAATTCTGGCTTTAAGTGAACAGAAAGAAATCAAAAGATGCTAACTGAACACACTTTTCTCTGGAGACATATGGTGATATTCCCTTTGTAAAAAGAAATAAAAAATAATAATAATTTAGAAAACATTTTATTTGTTAAACAGAAAGTTGTTCAGATAATTCTAAAAATATGAATTGGTTCTCATTTCTTTTCTGGAAAAAAAAAAAAAACACCTGAAATCACAGACTTCTGTGTTAACTTGAAATTTGCATAAGGCAAGGAAGGCTTGCTTCATTTTCAGAGCAACAAGACCAACAATGTAACTTAATGCATTGAAAGTAGTTTAAGTCCCTCACTGAGAAATATGAAAATATCACATGCTGCAGATGCTAAGATAATTAGAAGTACACACATATCACACTGCTGACTACACATAAAGCAGCAAAAACCTGCACTGTTGTCAGTATGATAAATGTCAACGCCCATGTTCTGAAACTGCCACCACACAACATAACCTTTGGAATTTCACAGTATCGGTCAAACATACAAAGTGAAAGCAAAACATCAACAATATATATGCTTTCTGATAGGAAGACTTTATGAATCAATTCTACCACTGTAAATAATGGCATAAGATAGACCAACAGGAACAACACGGAAAGGTTTATTCTCCAGGTTACCTCCCATCATAATGGAACTCATCCCTCTTTCACCATTCATTTGACTCTGCTATTTAAACGCATCTAAAACTTAATCTTTTTTATTCTTCCTTAAAATTCAAAATCTAATCATTCCATTCTTTTTAGGATTATCACAACCCAAATAATAAGGCAGAAAGAAGCCTGGGAATAGGGTAATAATCAACAATCTAATGCTCTGTATAGACTTCTGAATACGCTTATTCAGGAAAAAAAATAGCCTACTGAAATAACAATTTATGATTCATTCAATTACATTCAACATATGATGTCAAGGATTTTTTTGATGATCACAAAGTAAAAGGGACCAAAATATTTTGGAACAATGTAAATATTCTATACCAATAGCCATGGGGTATTATACCATCTATATTATTGTCCAGCCTATTATTGCACTGTAGTCCATGTACTGAGAAGTAAAAGAACACCCACTTTCTCTACCACTGTTTTTTAGCTGGGCAAGGGAGTGAAGAGTAGGAGCTTCAGGGCCTCCCTGGTGGCACAACGGGTTAAGCACAGCACTGTAGAGCTGTCAGCAGCTGCAGCACCAGTTCAATCCCTGGCCGGGGAGATTCCCACATGGCGCAGCAGACCTGTCCTGCTTCACCCACTGCTCCCCTCAGCAGTGTATTTTGGTCGATCTGCCTGTTCTGCTCCCCGCCCCATCACCGGCGACCCCTCTCAATGTCCACACCTCTGGCCTGCACCCCGGCTTGTATGCATATACAATCTTAAAAAAAAAAAAAAAAATGAAAATCTTAAAAAAAAAAAAAAAAGAGTAGGAGCTTCAGATCTGGGAAATTATACCTGGTATATTTTACATGGAGATTTGTTGCAAATTATTATTTTTCACTCTTTTTATGCTTACAAAACTTCTGAGCTTTGCTTTTTTTTAACTTACTTGTTTCTAATAATCTACACTGGTCAATATATAGTTGAACTTCTAAGGTCCTACTGATTCAGTATATATTTCTAGAAATATGATAAGAGCAAATATATTTAAGCCCCTGCCATTAATATGTGCTAATACTGAATATAAACAGTCTGTGTTCAGAAATAATATTCTTATTAGTATACTCTATCCCTTTCCTTTATACAAGTACTTAAGAATGTAAATTTCCCTGGATAATGTCAAAAACTTATCTATCATATTACATACCATACAATGCAAAGCAGTATTAGTTAAGAGGACAGAGTGTAAAACTATGATTTTGGGTTCAAATGTCCTCTCAAAAATTTATCTGTTGGGTGATCTTGGGCAAATTATCTTAGTTTCCTAATTTGAAAAATGGGGTAAATGGTATATACTTTAAATAATTTGCTTGAGGATTACATGGCATAGCACACGTAAAACACAGAGCAGAGTATCTAGAATTCAGAAAAGTAAACGTCAGCTAATGTAATCACTAGGATCATTCAGCTGGCCTTACGTTCATAAGATGATATGTGTGTGTGTGTGTGTGTTTGTGTGTGTATAAACATTAAAAACACAGAATGCACACACGTATGTATATAATACACTTGGAATTCCACATGGTTATAGTCATCAAAACTATCCAAAAGAAAAGAAACAGGCAAATTTGCTGAGGCTGCTACAACTTAAAATCCTGCATGTTCAGTCAATTTTTGAAATGCTGTCTTAAGAAATTCAGCAATTACAGGGAATCTGGGCAAAATTCTGCAAGAACAGCTTTTCTTCTAAATGTATTTCTAGTACGATTTTGATTATTAATCAAACATTAGCATATATGCTATATATTGTGTCATATTCACTTGGTAACTAATCTGTTACTAGGTTATACAATAGGAAGTTAAGAAATGAATACATATCTCTTTCGAGACAGTAAGTTTACAGGACAGGCTTTTTTAACAAAGCTTAGTTCCTAAAGCAAGCAAGTGGTACTTGCCGTGAACACATGCAGTACAACAAAACAAAATTAAATAACCACTAACCCAAGGTTGTATAATATTCTAGCAACTGTAAAAAATGTTCAAATGTCATGAGATCAAAATGAAGAAAGTAAAAAATAATGAGACATGTCAATATAGAGACTTGAGTCTTTATCTTTACATTCATTTACAGGAAGATTTCCTGGTGTACTCATTTTCTAAATCACTGCTCTTCAGAAGTATGAGTTTCATTTATGATCCCATCTGTGATTCTTAAATGCTACAACTACCAGTATCCAGTTTTGTATCTTTTGTTCTAGGCTGATTAGTATTTTATTACCTGCATCCTATTTGCCACCTGAATAAGCCTTTTCCCAGCTTCCAGATCATTATCCAACCTTTATTCCAACAATTAAAAAAAGATCTCAACACTGAATTCAATTTTGTTCTTCGCATCTGAAACACTTCACAAGAGTAATGACATAGATAGCAAAATCACCAAAGATTATTCAGGATGAAACATGGTTATTATCTTAAATATAATTCCAATGAATGGAAATACTGCAATTTCAAAAATGAATACAGAAAAGTAATATAATTCAGTAAAAAAAAAAAAAAAAAAGGTTAAGTTTCTTTCCTATCTTTCCTTTGTTGACGTAAAGAGAAGTTGGTGGAGTTGTTCCAAGTCTAGGAGATTGGCATGAATATCCTAGAAGCTTTATAGGTTGCTGGGGCTTTTAAAGCAATTTAAACTTTACTCACAAAGCACAGTTTTCCTGTCTAGTTATAAATATATCACTAGAATATTAACTCCATTCCTAGATTTGATAAAGGTTAGCAAAGATTGGGATGGATGAGGACTGTCACCGAAAGATCAAAATAAAAAATCTAAGAGGAATACGCTAAACAAGGAAAACCAGGAATTTAGGGTTAAATATGTGAGTTTTCCACTTTTGACATTAATATTATCATCCTGCACTGTCCCCATTGAACCATTATCATCTCTTCCATTTTTCCCTACACAGTTCAGAATTTGTCAGTGTAGCAGCAGTAGGTAACATTTATTGAGCATTATTATGAGCCAATCACTCATTCTACCACATGCTTATTCTCAGATCACTCCCATGTGAAAGGTACTATTATTTTCCAGAGAAGAAAATTGAGATTCAGGGAAGAAAAGTGGCTTATCTGGAGTCACACACTGAATAGCAATGATGCAAACCTGGGTGTAACAGAACTCAGAGGGGAACCTTATAATTATATAACGCACATATGTTCTATAAGTTATTTATATATATATAAAAGGTTATAGAATATGTTATATACGTATATACATATATATATATATTTGCATGTCTGTGTTTAAAACCTAGTAACTTATGACCCTCCCACCCCCCACACACACACATCCCACCTCAGGGCAAAGACACAGAGGACACAACTACTTATGTAATGTGGAGATGATACTGCAAAGTTAACCTCCATTCAACACTAAACAACACTCACTGATGGATATACTACATATACATAAGTAAGCCATAATTACTGATTTTCTTATTTGTAACTTAATATATCTCCATAATGACAAAAAAGTACCTGTATTTTTTAGGTCAACTAGCAGATAAACAGGAGCACATAAAAGAGAGATTATTTTCCAAATACGCAATGCATTTATTAATGCAGCATGTTTACTATAAATCATACATACAAATCTTAATGGAAGTTTTTATATGCTTCCAAGCACATTTTTCCTCTTCTACTTTATATCAAGTTCTCAACCATATCTCTCCTAGTGCTTAGCACAGATTAAAATTAGTTATTTGATTTTTTGGAAGTGGTTGCATTCAGGATATTTCTATTGCTTTCTGACTGCTAGGTTCTTACCTATTTTACTAGATCCACAGAACATTCATCACCTTATATGGGCAGAACTGCAAAACAAAGAACGAATGTTAGCTGTCTTACCTGTTTAAGAGCCTTTTTGGTGTGTTGCTGAAAGGAAGACACTAATTTGCTTTGCACTGCTGTGTTAGTAAGGCTTGAATCTCGAGTGGAAGATGCTTCATCAGTTACCTGCTTTGCACAAACTAGAATCAGAGAGAGATAATGATATTACTAATTTGAATTCCTTTTTTATATCCACTGTAATTAACTCACTTGGAGCTTTTTTCCAAGTGAAAATGGATACCTAAAATAAAGCAAAATATCACAGTAAAAAGAAGAGTATCTAGATTTGAAGAGATCATTTAATAACTGTGTGGCCAGAGTTACATTTAACCTCCCTAAGCCTCCATTTCCTTATCCATTAATTGATGATGATTTCTAAGTCATGGGGCAATTGCACAGGCATGAAAAAAAAAAACCCACAAGATCTGCCTCAAGAACTGAGAGGCAGTAGACACTTTCAGAATCTGAATACAGAGATTGGATAATGCATAGTATTCCGAAGACATCTAAATTAATGAAATTAGTTTAAATCTACCAATACCAAAGGTATCATGATTACTCTATTTAACAAACCTCCCTCTATAGAATCTACTGGTGCATATCTGTCTTCTGTTATGGATCAAGTCACATTGCAAGGAAAAGGAAAAATGAAATTCAAGATGCTAGGTATCAACTAAGACAACTCTCTTCACAAAAACTTTGTCCTCTGCAGATTACAATTTAATCTGCCCATTTTAACCAGAGTCAGGATTTTCTCTTGCATATTCTATAGAAGACATTTTCTTCAAAATGTCTGCTTTCTAGAATAAACAATGCCTTGCTGACATGGATGATCAATTCACCCGTGTTCACTTTCTGCTCCATGAAACTCATGCTAGAGTCAGAACGCTACTTTCTATCCTCCTCAAACATTCCACCTGAAATACTAGGACTAACACTGAGTGTTTGGTCCAGAATGCAGGTGCAGGCCCTTTCCTATGCACACTAGGAGAGAAGGAGTAACTGGAAAAATCAAAGCAAGGAACTGCTGTGAGTAGTGACAGAATGGAGGCATATGTCAAAGACAGCAGGCAAGAGGAAGTTAGTCACAAGAGAAAAACTTCAAAATATAATCTAAGACTCAAAATATGATTTTTTAAGGGCATCAGGGTTACACAAATCCAAGAAAATTTTGCAATGAACACTAACTTGGGAGGATTCTGACCTGAGTTTTAAAGAAAGGAGGAAGAGTAAAAACTATACTAGTCAAAAATGGAAGCACAGGCACATGCACAGTGCAGAGATTCAAGCTGCTTTAGATAGACTCAAACACAGATGGTCGACAACAAAAATGTGGTTCAGGAAAGAGAATGTTAGGAAAAAGAGTTATCAGGTTTTGTTTTAATACAGAAAGTAATCAGAAAGCTGAAATGAAAAAGTTATGGAAGATAGGATAATCGGCAATAATTAAAGCCAGACACTTGACATGTACAATTCCATCTTATCCTTGCAGCTTCCTTAGAGGTGGAAAGGCATTACTTCCATATTGGGGAGAGAAAACTAGAGCTCAGCAGCTCAGTAGCTTGCCATTGTTATAAAGTCAATGCATAGTAGAGCTGGAACCCAGGGTCAGGCCCATCATTTTCCAATATAATATATTAAAATACCTGGCCTGTAAGTCAAGAACTGTTGCAGAAAATCCAATACCTAAAGAAGTTTCATTTACTCACATCATGTTGGAGTTAATGAGGTCAGGGAAAACAAGGTATTTTACCCCTAACACGGAAAAATTGAAAATTATGTTGAATGACTGACCCAGGGAATACTATGGTTTAAGTAGCAAAAGTATTTGTCCACAGAGTGAGAGAAGTTCTTGAATTAAAGATCCCATGACATTTTTTTCCCACAACAATTTTTTTTCCCTTAAATGTACTAGTTAAGAAACATTTTATAATATGGCTTGCATAATCTAGAGCTCCGGGGCTTCTCCTTTGGGTTACTAGAGTAATTCATTAACACTTTGTTAAAGCTTACTTATCAAGAATTATTGGAAGTAATCATCAGTTTACACTCTCAAAGAAAAATTATTCTTATACTGATTGTATAGATGCTCTTTTCAATGTTCTGGAGTCTCTATAAAGGATAACAAACTGGGGAGATAAGAAGAAGGTATCAATAACCTATATGACCTCAATAGGACAGAGATGAATGGGTATCACACAAGCCCAGCCAGAAGTATGCATTAGTAAATGCTTTATTACTTTCATATTTTAGAGTAGCCTTTTCACATAGGAAAATGTAAACTTACTAATTTGCTAGCCACAAAACAACTAAATAGATTTTAGGGAACTTGTGAAAACATGAGAATGCTTCTGCATACTAGACAACTAAATAAATGCACCTATTTGCTTAGAAAATTATTTTATTCATAAGTCTTCACAAGGTAGACTTCAATGTAACATGATCAAAAATCAATAGATGCCAAATCTGTGATTATGCGAAGCCCTTAGGTTCCTTGTAGTATCTGAGAGCTATAATAAGCAGCACACAGTCAACTGTCCTTCTGAGCGCCCTAGATCTCTAATCTATGACTTGCCCTATTTTTCTCTGACTTAGGAAAGCCAGTATCATGATACCTGTCAGTGGAAGTGTATCTGCTGCCTTCTTCGTTTAAATTTATTACAACACTGTATTCATGGTGACTCACACGTATTTACATATGGTATTTTCAAAGGTAAGATTCTGTTCAATGTAGAGTCCAGAACTTCAAATAGGAGGGCAGGACAGTAAAGTTGAAGCAGCATTCAGGAATACTATGAAGCTTTTTTCTCAAGCTGATTCATTTTCATTTAATCCAAGTCTATTTTGCTTTACCTTATCGTCTACCCTAGACCCAAGTGAAGTAACATGAGAATAGGTTTACTGTATAGTCACTTTCCTCCTCTGTTCCTCTTTCTGGACCTTGATCCTATGTCTGAGGCTAACCATATTTACCTAATTATTTATTCCTAATAAAATAATTATAAAACCTTAAAGAAAGTAAATGTAACCGGAAATAAAATCTATAGGTGGGTTTAAAAACAAAAACCTTAGTTTTAAGCAAAAAAAGTCAAGAAAGAAAAAATGGTGGAGAATCCATATAATGCATCCAAAGACTCTAAGGGGTAGGTGGGAGGGATGGGGGGAGAGAAAGAGAGATAGAATGAGTGTGTGTGTGTGTGTGTGTGTGTGTGTGTGTGTGTGTGTGTAAGTAAGCACTATTAATAAATACAGATCCTTAATATGGGCCTATGAGTGACTTTACTCATTCTTCTGCCGTGTATAAGATAGGGTGACTAAACTGAAAACACTGAATATTTGGATTGTACAGTTCATGCAAATTCATACTCTGGCAAAACACATAGGATTTATATTTCTTATTCTTGCAGCTTTCTTAATGAGACAAAAAATAGTACAGGAGTCATTCAAAAATGTTGCCTGAATATTTATCTAAAGGACTGAGCCTGGCCTCTAAAATACAAGCCAAAGAAAAATTGTTAAAGAAAGGATAGAAGGAAATCTCGGTATGTGAAATTACAACAGAAGCCAGGAAACTGAAGAATTAGGACAGATGTTTTATCCAATAAATATTGAACACTGACATGCAGCTTAGAAAATTATATCTTCTTGGCAGTCAGAATAGAATAGGAGCTTTTTTAATCCCTCTGAACTGGCAATGTCACAAACTGAATGCCAGAATTTTATACCTTGAAACCCGACAAGACTGCCTGACCTTTTTGTAAATGAACAAACTGAAGATGAGGAAACATTTTAAAAAGGTATAGAAATACTATTTCTATCCATATTTTGCTTGCCTGCCAGAACCAGGCAAGTCAAAAACAGAGTTAAAAGCTAATCTGCTAGTGTTACTTAGTTAATGGGAGTTCTCAATATTTGCTGCTCATCTACCACTATTCTCATTCATACTAAGGTAATTGAGCCCCTTCTCCAAAATATTCTATTTAGAAGTGTTGGGAGTAAAGAGAGACAGATGATTGTAGATGATCATGAAGGTAGAGAAACTGATGACTATGTTCTGGCAAGATTAGATTTCAGTCTCTTTTCTGAGTCTCCAAAGCTGTCCCTCTCTCTCTCCTCTTGTTTTATTCACCATTCAACCTGAAATGTGATGGAACTAGAAAATATGGGCTAGAGCCATTATTTTTAAAGTAAAATGCTCTGAAGAAGTATGGGTAATATTCTCCCCTACCCCCAATCTAATCACTAATCTATAGACGGTAGTACAAGAAGCCTTGCATTTCACACAAGACACAAAGAAATGGAGAAATCAGAATGCAATCTTGACCTTGCCTCTATTTCTAGACTTAAATTCTGCCTGCCTCCCTGACTCCTATCCTCTCTGATCAAGCCAATCAAGACACTTTGGCATTTTCTTGCTGTTTCCGTTACACTTGTTTGATTGGCCCTTATCCAAATACCCTTCTCCATCAATTTGTGAAACAAACTCATCTTGGCAAACCAAACTCAAACAGCTTCTACAAAAGCTTTCTTGAAGCTCATCTCTAAGGCAGCAAACTCCTACTAATATTTCCTTGAAACTCTGTTTGAGCACATGACAGTTCCCTCCGTGTTGGTGTTTGTATCTGCCTAGCTACCCATGCGTTCAGCAACTCAGGGACCTATTTACGTGCATAGGCAGGCTCAGAGCAGTTAATCTATAAATGTTTATTAAACTATGGAATTGGATTTACATTAAATTTATCTAAAGTATCTTTAAAGCTAACTTTCAATTGCTGTTTCTAATAAGAATTCATGGAAGGGGAAGTCAGCAAAGCATCATTTTTTAATTATGGAAAATTACAATATAAGAGGTTAATTGTTTTATTTGAAAACAGAGGCATTATTATATATATTTTAAAATCACCCTAAAATCAATTAGAGGAGATATGATAACCAAGCCACAAATGTCCTGTGCAAGCCTGTGGGAAGCCGTATGGCCTGTCACTAAATGTAGATAAATTTTCCTCTGCTCTCCTTATCCATTGCTTTATTTTAAGAAGGAAGTCACAGTTTGGTGGTTTTGCATACTAAAATAAAAATAAATATCATTTAAAAGTCCAAATTAGAAATTCCAGTGCTTACTTCAAGTGACAGGAGCTGTGGGGGCAGAACCACAACACAGACCAGGATACAGGCTTTATATAGTCACTGCAGCAGGACATTCCCTATTATCCATTGCTATGTGTCCCACTAAGCCACACAGTAAGGGACAGGCAACCTGAGGTGAGTGGGATTCAAAGATCAGATCAGGGTTCAGAGAAGAACATCCTTCTGCTCAATTCCATTTCTATCAGTTCTCCTTCCAACAATGCTCATTCCATTTTTTGAACAAGCTACAAACAACTTTTGAAATCATAACAGCTTTCTGTTCAAACTGTTCTGACATATCTATAGGACTAATACAATTTCTATAAATAAAAAAAATGAATCAAAGAGAATAGAGTCTATTAGGGATAACACTGTCCAATCACATTTTAGAAGTTGAGTCTTAGAAGGAGCTTATTTATTACCAATCATTTAATCACAAAAATTTATTGAGCACATTCACGTGAAACACTGGATAAAATTCAGGGAAGAAAAACAGTGAATAATACCCAAGAAATAACTTTGATAACATAGGATTGTTTTTTAAGTACATTTTTTCCAAGAACAATAATATAGAGCTATTAGTTCTATCTGAGGAAAACCAAGTCTATGAAATCCTAGCAGTGATAACTGAAGTGTTAATGTTTAAAAAAGAATTTTTTTGAAAAATAAACAAGCAGACAATTCAAAAGTATCCCCAAATGGCAAACAAACAACAGAAATAATGCTTGGATTGTAATCTGCCTTATGTAGACGACCTAGAGTTGAAATGTGCATTGTTAGATATTCTAGAAATACATTCCCAAAACTGTTAAAAATGACTAAAAGACCAGGTAAAAGCACTTGCCCCTGACTGAATCTTCCCTAAACTCTACTTAGTTCAGAGAAAAGATAATTCCATAGTTCTTTTTGGATCCAGACTAAGGAGAACTGTGCTCTCTCAAAGCAGTCCTTGTTCCAAGAGAGGTCTAAATATTTGGATTGAACCAAGTTCCTAAGTTGTATTAAAATAAAACATTCAAAGGGTATGAGATGCCAAGAAAGGCCAGTAAATTAAATGAAGAATACTAGAAATAAAGTAATGGAAATAATTCTCCCCTGAGAAACTTTCTTTTTTTTTTTTAAAGATTTATTTATTTATACATACAAGCTGGGGTATAGGCCAGAGGCGCGGGGCGGCGAGAGGGTTCACCAGAGACAGAGTGGGGAGCAGAACAGGCAGATCAGAAATACACTGCTGAGGGGAGCAGCGGGCGAGGCAGGAGAGGTCTGCCGCACCATGTGGGATTCTCCCCGGCTGGGCGTCGAACTCGCATCGCGCGCCGCTGACAGCTCCACAGCACAGCGCTCAACCGCTGCACCACCAGGGAGGCCCATCCCCTGAGAAACTTTCAAGGGAAAAGGTGTCTAGACATTTTAAGTAATAATACTAGATAATATTTAGAACAATATCATCATGATTAAATGTACCTAACTGAAATTTTCACTAGACATTATATCTTACCTTACTAGTCTAATAAAGCCCTCTTCTTATTCAGAAGAGTATACAGAAAAAAGGCCAAGTAAGTCAAAAAGAATGATAAACAAGATAATAATTATACCAGTAATATATACAGGTAATAACATGCTCCTATAAGATGTGAAAATGCCAGAGACTTAAAAAATTTTGGTGATACGCTACAAATAATTTTCACTGGACAGCAGAAAATGAGATATACTGTAATTTCATTGCAACATCCACAGATAACTCACACACACTTTGGTTTGCACTGGACAGGATACTGAAGCTCTACTGATAACGAGAAAAAACATTTACACACTGAAGACATAGGCACTCCTCCTACAAAACCTCAATTTATTTCATCAGGACAATTTACCTGCACTAATAAATACGAATATGCATAAAAATATCCATTCAAACTCAGATGAGAAAAGTGAAAGTCAGCTAGAATAAGAGCATTTCATAAGGAAAGCATATTCCATAAACATCAGCCTTTAGCCACCTAACCCCTGCTTCCACAGATCCTCTACCAATTCCGCTTTTGTAATTATGGAGAATAACAGCACAACAACTTGCTTGTGTGGGGGACACACATTAGAAGCCATATCTTTTATACAGACACAGCACTCATGCTCTTCCACATTGCATCAGACTCCTGAGACATAAACATAGAAATAAAGTAATTGACCTAAGAAATGAGAAATAGAAATTAGCAAGAGGAGTATCATTAAATGGCTGGCACAAGTGGAGGTAAGTGTTTCACACATGGGCATCACTACTAATTATTATACTTCAACATAGAAATGATCAACTTCCATATACAGTAGGTGAAATTAGTTAAAGTATTTAGGTGGCTATTTGAGAAAGGATGATATACTGCCATTTTAAAGGGAAAAAAGAGAATAGATTATCTGGCATCAATGAAAAATGTACTCCATTTTTTAAGTGCATCGGTACTTTGTACCTATATACTAATCACAAAGTATACTAACCAAATAGAAATTTGGCTAGATGAGTACCTTTAATTTTGGTCTTGAGAGGGAAATTTGTTTTATTGTGAGAGCATACTTTCTGTAATCTTTATTGCTACATTATGACATATTTTTCCCAAAGCATAAGAACAAGAGAAAAGTATACTAAATGGGTCACTTTATCTCTGCTTAAAAAAAGAAAAAAATATTTTCTTCCATGACTCTGGGCTGTTAAAATTGAACAGAGTCTATTTTCATAAAAACAAAGTTTATAGTTCAAGAGAAAACAAGTAAGAAAAGGAGGTCCCCAGTAGGTTAAAAATAATGTAAAATAGCATTGATAGGCAATGTCTGAAAGAGTGGAATAAGTCACTTGGAAAAGTTAAGATGCATGGGGATGGTGCCCAAATTTTTGTCCACCATCAGGGAGCAAAAGAGAGAAAATCCATGTAACTGAGAGTAGAAAAGATTTTTTTCATGTGCCTCTTAGCCATTTGTAGTCTTCCTTGGAGAAGAGTCCTTTTAGCTCTTCTGCCCATTTTTTATTGGGTTATTTGTTTTCTTTTTGTTGAGTTCTATGAGTTCTTTCTAGATATGAGATATTAGTCCCATGTCAGATGTAAGACATGCAAATATTTTCTTTCACTCAACAGGGTGTCTTTTCATTCTGATGATAGTTCATGAAACAAAGAGATACCACCTCATACCTGTGAGAATGGCCCATTTCAAAAGACCAGAAAGAAAAAGTATTGGCAAGACTGTGGAGGAAAGAGAACCTCTGTACACTGTTGGCATGAATGGAGGCTGGTACAGCCCCCATGTAAAACAGTAGAGAGGTTTCTCAAAATAGTAAAGAAAGGTCTTCCATATGATCCAGCCATTCCACTCTATGTATCTATCCAAAAAAAAAAAAAATGCAAATACACTAGTTCAAAGGGATATATGCACTCCTAAGTTCATTGCAACAGTAGGTGTGCTATAAACCAGTTAACTCAATTAAAAGTGATACCATTTTTTAGCACAAATTATTTCCATATATGGAAAAATGTTTGGTTATAAAGCTTATCAAAAACATGAAAAAATAAATATAAAGGGTAGTGTGAGATTTCTATCCTGTTAGATATGTACTATTAGAATAATGCCTAATTGAATCAACTGGTTTAAGAAAAATGCTGACAAGAGAAAGGATCCAGTGTTACACAAACTTTTGAAGTTCCTCATACTTATTTGAACTGTGAAATTTATAGACTGGAATGAAAGAAGGTAGAATGAGCATGGGCAGAGAAAGTTTTACATCCTGCCAATGTTCATTTCTGACTGAATAGTATTGTCTTTCTTCTGTATTTTCTTCCATGTGTAACTAAAACAACCTAATTTTCACAGCCTAAACTTTCTCTGGGCCACCAACATAGAGCAAGTGTCTCTATGAGTTAGCAAAGCTAACAACGAACATGCAAATGTTGGATAAAAGACAAATTTCCTTAACCTGAAAAAATTAAAGGAGCTGGTACAGTCATGGAAAGAATTCCCTTCCCTCACCTCCAGGACTCTTAGGAATAGCTCTCTGGTAGAAATTGATTGTGAACACAAAGATGAAGGAACACATGCCATCCTATGTAATCTCACACTGGGACAGCCACAGGAATTACTGAAAAACCTCCACCAAAACACCACCAAGGGAAAAGAGACCCTAAATAGGTTGGCAACATCTTCAAAAATAACTCAAAGCACTCCTTTCACAAACCCCGGGTGCCCTCATTTTCCTTTCTCCTACCCCTGTATAATATTGCCCCTGATGAACTGTCAGTGCGAGAACTCCCCGAGGGTGCCTAAACCTTCATTAGTACACTTCGCACTTCCTCCACAAAGCTCCTCATCTGTATGTAACTGATGTCTCAACAGAGATCCTACCCACACACTTTCAGGCCATCATAAAACACTTTTCACTTTGGAAAAAAAAAAAACAACCTCAAACTGTGGCCTCTGAGCCAATGAAAACAAAAAGTGAGCTGAAAAATGTTTCATTAAGTTAACACAATTCTGCCAAGAATCATACAATCAGAAACCCACTTGTAAAACCGGCTATAAAGAATAATGAAAAGGGATCATATAAAATTCTTTGAATGTTGGAATCATTACTTACCCTGAGATCTAAAGATTAAAACATAGGATATCTGCTCTTTATAATTTTTCCCCTAAATAGAGACTTTTAAATACTAATTCCCCCACCAGAGTGCTTCTTCCTCCCTGAGAGCCATTTGAGTTAATAACAAGCGGAAACTTTTTTGATCTTTGTGGATAAAACTGAACATTCTCCAGTTGACTCATTAAACAAACAAATTTTTAAAGACAAACAAACAAAAGAACCAGGATGATTGCTGTTGATTTAAGTATGAAATATATTAGGGACACAAAAATAAAACATTTTTTTTCTTGTTAATAACAATTTATAAATAGAAGTTGAAGAGGGTGAAGACTATTTACTGACAGTATCATTTTTATATAAAATATGTATAAGTTCTGCAGTCAGCAACACACTGTAAGTCAATTTAATATGTGTGAGCAAACTCACAATATACCAATGTATTATGTTCAGAAAACAACTCAGACACAAACATACCCATAAATCTCTGACTGAAATAGCCCATAAAATTCAAAATATTTTCTTTGGGTGACATAGATCTATACTTATATTGGCATAAATGGTCATGGATTGTCAACACAGATATATCAAGTGATTCACCTAAATCACTCTTCGATCTCTGGAGTTAAGCCTGTAAAATTTGAAGAGTTTACTTTCTTGAGTTTATATGTTAAATTCTTATTCATTTGAAAAACTGTTTAGGAGTAAATGAAACATAATGCTTAACTATAGTTTTGTAAATTCTACAATCAACATTATACCACTTTCCCCACTCTGTAAAATTTTTCAGTAGAACTTGAAAAAAAAAATCTTGGCAAATCACCTCCCATTTAAAAAGAATCTGTTTTGCTGGCCAACAGATTCCAAGAACAGGACTAAAAAATGATTTTTATTATCTTAACTTTACTTAAGGACTCAAGTGTTACTGACAGGAACCAAGCTGCTAAGATGTCTTTCTTGTTATCAGTTTTTCTAAATGCTTTCTTCTCAAACACTTCTTTGCTTATCTCTTTTAATGGTGTAACAAATGTCAATTAATCTTTGTTAATCTGAACTAACTATGGTAGCAGAGGTTTATTCTTTGGGGTGTCTTGAAGGTATCTTACTACTTGGTAATTATTATTCACCTCAGTACTTCCCACTCGTTCATCCCAAAGGAGAAATGAGAGAGGAGGAGGGGAATAAAGATAAAAAATAGATGGTGGAACTGTCTTCTTCCTTGCCTTTGCGCCCCCCCCCCCACCTTCCTCCCACAAGTACACATTGCCACCTTCTCTCTCTGATCATATTTTCAAAGTATATTTGTACAGCTGTAGGAAGTGTGAAAATTATATCCATTCTAACTTCTGGTTCAAATATGTGTTAAACACAAGTGTAAGTAAGAAATCACCTAAATCAGTTTCATGGAATTTATTATCAATTTGTACAAAATCATGTGGGATCCCCCACTACTTTATTTGGATTAATTAGTGGTTCCCTCTGTCATATTCTCATATTTGTAATCAGAATAGTCTTGGGCAAATGTTAGGAATGCAGAGAGTATCAGTGAGTACTTGCTCACAGTATTTGTGATTCCAGATAAAGTATCATAGTGGTCATAGCCCTGATTCTCAGTGTCATATTTATATACCTCTGCTTGCCACTTGAAAGAGACTTTTAAACTCTATGAGTCTGTTTCCTCATTGGCTAAAAAATGATAATAATTAATTAAAATTAAAAAATAATAATAAAGAATTAGAAATCAAAATAAATTAAAATTAACAAAGCCTAGGGAATTTTTTACTTTACAGGACTGTTGTGAGGATTAAAGACTACATAGCCAATACAGGCTGACACTGTCAGTACTCAATACATTTTCAATACCTACGGTTGACTATGTATCCTAAGTCCAGGTTAATGGCCTACGCACAAAAGCATATGGCTTTTACACGGATAAGAATTATAACTATCCTACAAGAAGCAACTGCGGTCTGCCATAAGATGCAAAAGTGGGTAAGTCAAGGAATACTCAAGGAAATAAGCTATTTACTATGCTTTCCGTGATTCAGAGCAATTTTCCTAATGCAACTTCAAAGGAAAGGCCAGGAAATCTAGTTTGGGCCACATTAGCCAAAGATGTGTGGGTAATGTTATTTTGTAAAGTACCTACTGACATTTCAAATTAAGGGACTTTGCTTATCCCTGCTTTAATTATTGTGTAAGTGTTCTCATGCTGACCCCTATCCCTTCCCGGCCACTAAACGCCTCCCACTATTTCCTCTGGAATTCGGGATTGGTCATTATCAAAAGTTCTACCCTTTCTCTGAACACTCCCTGAGCACCTTGATCAGCAAAAACTGGCTCTGTCCTATGGACACTATGCCCTGAAGCATCTCACGTAGTAGTAGCCCTTTTTTTTTTCAGTTCCCAAATTTCATGTACCACTGAGCATGGAAATAGGATAGGTGGCCTCTGTTTCCCCTCTGCCTCCTGGATGCCTCCAGCATTGTATTTCATGTCATCAAATGATACTACCACTACATCTTACTGTATTTATTATCAGCTCCTGAGGGCGTCACCTTCATTTTTAAAGCCTATTTTTAAGGATTTATTGATTTATGCATACAAGATCTGTGGTCTAGGCCAGAGGTGTGGGGGTGAGGGCGAGAGGATTCAGCAGAGACAGAGTGGGGAGCAGAACAGGTGGATCCACTGAAATACATTGCTGACGGGAGCAGCAAGCAAGACAGCAGAGGTCTGCTGTGCCATATGGGTTAGCTACCTGTCTGGGGGTCGAACTTGTACCACAGTGGCTGCTGATAGATTCATAGTGCTGAGACTTAACCCCTTGCACCACCAGGCAGGCCCCCATTTTTAAAGCTTTTAGTTCCAAAATACCATACCTTTTCAATGCTAATTCTATGATAATTATTTAAATAGATGCACACAAAATTCTTGAATCTTTATGCCAAGGTCAACACTAGCCTTTATAATTGTGCAAATAAGAAAAAATAATAGTCTGTGGAGCCCAGGAAAGTGCAGTGTGTGCCTCGCCAGGAGCCCCCTAGCAATCAAAGCTGAATGGAGTGGTGTTCAAGCAGGGCACCTTCCTCCCGTGCCCCATCCGGGAACTGCCTGGGTCCGCACAGCACCAGTTGGCAGCACGTTGCCATTAGAGTCTGTGGAGCTCGGGAAAGTGCACTGCTCACCTTGCCAGGAGCCCCCTAGCAACCAGAGCTGAACAGAGCAGTCGCCAAGCAGGGCACCTTCCTCCCGTGCCCCATCGGGAACTGCCTGGGTCTGCACAGCACCAGTTGGCACCATGTTGCGATTAGAGAGTCTGTGGAGCCCGGGAAAGTGTACGTCGTGCCTCGCCAGGAGCCCCCTGGCAATCAGAGCTGAACCGAGAGGTTGCCAAGCAGGGCACCTTCTTCACGAGCCCTGTCTGGGAATTTCCTGGGTCCACAAGGCACCAGTTGGAGCTGTGTTGCCATTAGAGGGTCTGTGGAGCCTGGGGAAGTGCAGTGCATGCCTCGCCAGAGTCCCCTAGCAATCAGAGCTGAATGAAGAGGTCGCTGAGCAAGACACCTTCCTCACACGCCCTGTCCAGGAACTGCCTGGGTTTGCACAGCACCAGTTGGTGCCGCGCTGCCATTAGACAGGCTGTGGAGCCCGGGAAAGCACAGCACACACCTTGTCGTGAGCCCCCTAGCAATCAGAGCTCAATGAAGTGGTCACCAAGTGGGGTACCCTCCTCACGCACCCCGTCCAGGAACTGCCTGGGTCCACAAGTCACCAGTTGGAGCTGTGTTGCCATTAGAGGGTCTGTGGAGTCTGGGAAAGTGCAGCGCGTGCCTCACCAGGAGCCCCCTCTCAGTCAGAGGAGAGTGGAGTGTTCTCCAAGCAGGGCACCTTTTTCCTGCACCCCATCTGGGAACTGCCTGGGTCCGCACAACACCAGTTGGTGCCGCATCGCCATTAGAGGGTCTGTGGACCCCGAGAAAGTAGAGCGCGTGCCTCGCCAAGAGCATCCTCTTAGTCTGAGGTGAGAGGAGCCCTCATTGAATAGGGCATGTTCCCCCCATCAGAATTGACTGGGTTCACCCACCACCAGCGGGATCTGTACTCCCCATTAGGTTAATCTGTGAACAAGGGGAAGCAGCTGTTGCTGTACCACAGTCTGAAGCCTGCCACCATCTTCCTCTGGAACTGAGTAAATACGTAGAAGTGAAAGTTCAGAGACAGGGCGCATCAACAAAATCACAGCATTACTACCCTTGAGTAGGCTGGCATAACAGTCCCTGACACAGTCTGACCACCAGCTCCAGACATCCCAGAAGGAACACCCCAAAGATGTCTGCCAGTACCAGCGACAAAACCGCTCTTCACATAGAACAAATCAGAAAACAAACAACAGGGAGAAGGAAAAATAAAAATAACCAAGCAAGCCCTCAGGGAAAGGGCACAACACAAAAAGAAAATCAAGCACCAGAACTCAACAACAACGACATGGAAGATCCTCTCTGCATGCCAGATAGAGAATTTAGAATCATCGTGATGAAAAAACTTGAAGAAAGTGAAAAGGAAAAGAATGATACGAGAAAGAAATTAATGACCAAGATAAAGAAACTGAGTCCTTAGAGGAAAAAAAGTGAATGAAATGCAGGATATCAAAAGATAAATGGAGGACCTAAACACCTCTAGGAAAAGCAATGAAAATAGAATTGATGAAATGGAGAACGAATCAGTGTCCCTGAAGATGCAGATACAAAAAGACTGAAAAGAAAAGGAAATAGAAGCATGAAGGAAAAATAAACAAAGAAATACTTCGAGATCTATCTAACACCATGAGGAAAGGAAATATAAGAGTGATAGGTATCCCTGAAAGTGAGGAGAGAGGACAAGTAACTGAGAGACTTAAGAAGATAATCAAATAAAACTTCCCAAGCATGAAGAACAAGATACAAATAGACATACAAGAGGGGGGAACTCCAAACTATCATGACAAAAGAAAAGCTACAGCAAGACATATAACAGTAAAATGCTCAAGAGTCCAAGACAAGGAAAACATAATGAAACTAACAAGGGGGAGGAAACAGAAAACCTATAAAGGAAAGCCAATCAGGCTAACACCAGACTTCTCCAAAGAAACACTACGGGCAAGAAGAGAATGGAGTGACAAATACAACAAACTTCAAGACAACAATTGCTAACCAAGAGTACTTTACCCCGCAAAGCTCTCCTTCCTATATGAAGGATAAGAATCTTCCCAGACAGAGTCTCCAGAAATTCATCATGAATAAACCCCCACTCCAAAAAGTGCTACAAGAAGTTCTAAACCCAAAACCAAGAAAGGATTGAAAAAGAAGACCAAAATAAGACAAGGAATAAAACCACAAAAACACAAACAAAATGGCAACTATAGATGCCAACACATCAATGTTAACTCTAAATGTAAATGGACTAAACTCATCAATAAAAAGGCACAGGATAGCAAAATGGATCAAAAAACAGAACCCAACCTTCTGCTGTCGACAGGAAGCACATTTAGCTACCAAAGATACACAAAGATTGAAAGTAAAAGGCTGGAAAACAATCCTATAAGCAAATGGACCAAAAAACAAGGCAGGGACAGCCATTCTTATATCAGATAAATAAGATTTCAAACTAAAAAAGGCAAAAAGAGACATAGATGGTCACTACATCATGATAAAGGATGATATAATCCACATCAACATATACACTCCAAATGAAGGAGCATCAAAATATGTAAAAACAATTGTTATCATCTCTGAAAACAGATATTAAAGAAAATACACATATAGTAGGAGACTTCAATACTCACCAATGGACAAATAATGAGACCAAAAAAAACAAAAAAACAAACACAAGGGCACTAAAGCTCTAAATAAGGACCTAGACCACATGGGCTTAGCAGCTATCTATAGGGCACTACACTCCCCCAAAATATGGATATACATTTTTCTCAAGTGCACACGGATCATACACCAGGACTGATCACATACTAGGTCACAAAACAAACCTCAACAGATATACTAAGATCAAAATCGTACCTACCATCTTCTCTGATCATAAACCATCAAATTAAAAATAAACCATGAAAAGGAAAAAAGGAACCCTCTTAATTCATGAGACTGAAACCCACACCGCTGGAAGACCAATGGACTAATGAGATCAAAGAAGAAATTAAAAAATACCAAGAGATGTATGACAAAGAAGATACAACTTTCCAGAATGTTAGGGACAAAGCAAAAGCAGTAATAAGAGGGAAATACATAGCAATACAGGCTCACATCAAGAAACAAGAAACGACTCAAAGAAACAATCTAATCTTCCATCTTAAAGAACTAGAAAATGAACAACCAAAAAACGCAAAAGCCAGTTCACGAAAGGAAATAATAAAAAAACAAAGCAGAAATAAATGAAATAGAAATAAAAAAAAAAAACAATCCAGAAGATCAATGAAACCAAAAGCTGGTTCTTTGAGAAAATAAACAAAATAGACAAACCTCTAGCCAGGCTTACAAAGGAAAAAACGAGAGAAAACACAAATAAATAGGATCATAAATGAAAGAAATTACAACAGACACAGCAGAAATCAAAAGAATAATCAGAGATTATTATGAACAGCTATATGGAAACAAGTTCAACAACTTAGAGGAAATGGACAAATTCCTAGAACTACACAATCACCCAAAACAATATAAAGAAGATATAGAACACTTAAACAGTCCAATCACAAACAGTGAAATTGAAACAGTAACCCAAACCCTGCCCCAAAACGAAAGCCCAGGACCAGATAGTTTCATAAACGAATTCCACCAAACGTTTACAAACTAACTAGTACCTGTATTACACAAACTCTTTCAAAAATTTGAGAAGGAAGGAATACTACCAAACATGTTCTATGAAGCCAACATTACATTAATACCAAGAACAAACAAAGACAACACTAAAAAAGAAAACTACAGACCAATCTCTCTAATGAACACTGATGCAAAAATATTCCATAAAATCTTAGCCAACAGGATCCAACAATGTATCCAAAAGATAATACACCACAACCATGCGGGATTTATTCCAGGGACACAAGGATGGTTCAACATCTGAAAATCAATCAACATAATCCAACATATCAACAAAAAGAAAAACAAACATATGACCATATCAATAGATGTTGAGAAAGCATTCGACAAAGTGCAACATCCATTCATGATAAAGGCCCTTGAAATCCTTGGGATAGAAGGAACATACCTCAACATAATAAAAGCCATATACAATAAACCCACAGCCAATATTATCCTCAATGGTGAGAAGCAGAAAGCCTTTCCCCTAAGATCAGGAACAAGGCAAGGATGTCCACTCTCACCATTGCTTTTCAATATAATACTGGAAGTCCTTGCCAGAGCAATAAGACAAGAGAAAGACATACAAGGAATCCAAATAGGAAAGGAAGAAGTTAAACTGTCACTATTTGCAGACAATATGATAATATACATAGAGAATCCTAAAAACTCCATAGGAAAACTACTCAAAATTATAGTCCGATTCAGTAAAGTAGCAGGATACAAAATCAACGCACAAAAATCAGTAGCCTTCCTATATACAAACACCCAGTCTGAAGAAGATATTAAGAGAACCACCCCCTTCAAAACTGATTCCAAAAAAAACAAATACCTGGGAATAAACCTAACAAAAGAGGTAAAGGACTTACACAAAGACAACTATAAAACACTATTAAGAGAAATAGAACAGGACACAAAAAAATGGAAAGGCATCCCCTCCTCATGAGTTGGAAGAATTAACATTATCAAAATGGCCATCCTACCAAAAGCAATTTACAGATTCAATGCTATTCTGATAAAAATCTCAATGACATTCTTCAAAGAAATAGAAAAAATATTGATGAAATTCATTGGAATTACAAAACACCTCGAATAGCTAACGCTCTCCTGACTAGAAAGAAAGGAAATGGAGGGATTACATGCTGAGATTTCAAACTATACTACAAAGCCATAATAATTAAAACAGCATGGTACTGGAACAAAAACAGATGCACAGACCAATGGAATCGAATAGAAAACCCAGAAATAAATCCACATATCTATGGACAACTAATCTTTGACAAAGGAGCAAAGAACATGCAATGGAACAAGGATAGCTTGTTCAATAAATGATGCTGGGAAAACTGCACTGCTACATGCAAAAAAATAATGAAGCTAGACTACTACCTCACACCATGC
The DNA here is from genome assembly GCA_004024925.1 of Scalopus aquaticus. Taxonomy (NCBI): domain Eukaryota; kingdom Metazoa; phylum Chordata; class Mammalia; order Eulipotyphla; family Talpidae; genus Scalopus; species Scalopus aquaticus. Next base: position 28,819 of record PVIJ01001746.1, read on the forward strand.
ACAAAAACCAACTCAAAATGGATAAAAGATCTGGATGTAAGACCTGAAAACATAAAAGTTATAGAAGAAAATATAGGCAAAACTCTACATGACATACATCTCAGCAAAATCTTTAAAGACACATCCCAAAAAGCGAAGGAAGTCAAGGAAAAGATAAACAGCTGGGACTACATCAAAATAAAAAGTACCTGCACAGCAAAAGAGACATTAATCAAAACAGACACCCTACTAATTGGGAGAAAATCTTTGCACACAATACAGCCAATATAGGTCTGATAACAAAAATCTACAAGGAGCTCACACAACTCAACAAAGTCAACAATCCAGTCAAAAAAATGGGCAGAAGAGCTAAAAGAAAAAAAACACTTTTCCAAAGAAGAAAAGCAAATGGCAAACAGGTATATGAAAAAATGTTCAACATCACTTATAATCAGGGAAATGTAAATCAAAACCACAATGAGATACCACCTCACGCCAGTGAGTATGATGCACATTAAAAAAACAGGCAACAACAAATGCTGGAGAGGATGTGGAAAAAAGGGAACTCTCCTACACTGCTGGTGGGAATGCAAACCGGTCCTACCACTATGAAAAGCTGTATGACAGTTCCTCAAATAGCTAAAAATGGAGCTTACATATGATCCACTTCTGGGAATCTACCCAAAGGGCACAAAAACATTAATCCAAAAGATACGTCCGCCTGTATGTTTATTGCAGCACTGTTTACAATAGCTAAGATATGGAAACAACCTACATGCCCAAAAATAGATGATTGGATCAAGATGATGTGGTACATATACACAATGGAATACTATGCAGCATTCAAAAAAGATAAACACATGCAATTCGCAACAACATGGATGGAGCTAGAAGGGATCATGCTCAGTGAAATAAGACAAAAGGAAAAAGAAAAATATCGATTGGTTTCACTTATAACAGGAATATAGGGGAACCAAATAAAAGAGAGACATTTAGTGAGAGAGGGGGAAGATAGGGGCTCAGAATGGGGCAAAAGGGAACACAGGGGACCGTGGTAACGGTTCACAGGTGGATTAGTGGTGGGAAACCTATGGGGAATACACAATAATGTAAAAGACATAAATAATATCAACAATAAAAAATTGATAAATAAATAAAATTAAAAAATGACGATTTAAAAAAAATTAAGATAACATTTCCTTCAGGTCAACCCTTCTCAATCCCACGAGAGTAGGCCAGTCAAAAGACTAAATTTCAGTCAATGATGAGCCCCTCAGCCAAGTCATTCTTAAAAACACACAAATGCCTACCTCTTCAAAACAACCTTGAACAGATTTCTGTTTTCCTCTCATTTCAGGTATATATTCCAATTATCTTAAACTCAATTCCACTTAAATGCATTCCACTCTCATAACACCTGTTCTTCAAACTCATTTTATCTACAGTAACAAATTAGATAAGCTTTCCATTCCAAGTGATGATTCCATCATCACTTACATAATCTTAGGTCCTCACTCTCCTCCATAATCGGCTGAGATTCCATGGAGATTGGTATTAACTACTCCATGCACCCATGTCTGTCTTTTGCTTCATCAATCACATTTGGGAAATCCTCAGCTCTAGCCAAATCTGACTCTGTACTTGCTCTACTTGTAGTGATTCCAAACATGACTGGAGAATAATATACACCATGCTCACTGGTCTCAAATTAAATTCATGATTAGCCACCTTAAGCACATCCTGTTGCTGACAGTACCTAGACAATTTTTAAAAATCTCTTTAAATCTACATAAAATCACCTCCTCTATCATCATGCCCCATTGATGAACTGGTTTCCTACTACAATGAGACAAAGGGAACAATAAAATGAAAACTTCCAAAAGCCTCTTCCACATGTTCTTACCTACATTTGTATTCAAACACCCTGACACTTCCTACTGCTTCTGCAGAGCACCTGAGACATGAGTGTGGTTATGTGTGTGTGTGTGTGTACACACACACACACACACACACACAGACATATGGAGGGAGAGTGGGAGGAAGAAGGGGAAAGTGAGAGAAGGGAGAGGGAGAGAAGGCAGGAACCTCATGATCTGCTAAAATCTAAGTGAAATTGTTGTCTCTATACCTCAAAATTCCTCAGTGGTTTAACATCTTATACATAATAACTGACAAGACAATAGAAAATCTGCCCCCATACTTCTTTAACTGATTATCTTACCATACTCTCCCTTGCTCTCTGACCCCAACCACATTGGTGTCTTAATGTTTCTGGAATATGCCAGACATTTTTTTGACTCAAGACCTTTATACTTGCTGATTCTCTTACCTAGAACTCGCTTTCATTAAAGACCCTCACTCCCCTTGGGTTTTTCTTAAATGTATTCCTCTCTCCCATTCATCTCCTTATTTATTTTGCCCCACATCACTTGTGATCACCATATACACATTTGGTGATACATCATATCACATTTTATATATGTATTTTGCTATTTTCTATCTTCCAATATAAGCTCCATAAAAAAATGACCTTTTGTGTTTTTTTTTTTTTTCACTGTTGGGACTATAATGATGTAAACAGTACGTGACAAACTATAGAAGCTCAATGCATATGTTGGGAGTGCATGTGAGCGCTCACTCAAGCAGGTGTGAGGCATGAGGCCAATGTTTGTCCAGAAAGCTGGAAATTACCATCTCTACCTCATTCTCTACCTTGTTCTTTCTCTAACATAAGAACTTGCTGAAGTTCTCACCAGGACCACAACAGAAAGAAGCTGAGTTTTCGAAAGGTACAGTAATAAGGATATCAGATTAAATGAAAGCTCTTTAAAAAACAGTTCTCAAAGCCAAATACAAGCTTTTACTAAGACAAAAATCTGTGTTTATGTTAATTCACAATATCCGCTGAAGAACAGAAAGGAGCTAAGAAGTCTCCCTGGTGGTGTAGGGGTTAAAGCCTCGGCACTATCAAGTTATCAGCAGCCACCACTCCAAGAGTTTGATCCCAGGCCAGGGAGCTGACCCACATGGCATAGCAGACCTCTCCTGTCTCGCATGTTGCTCCCCTGAGCAGTGTATTTCAGTAGATCCGCCTGTTCTGTTCCCTACTGTCTCTGGGGAACACTCTCACCTCCTTTCCCCACCCTGCACCTCCGCCCTAGACCCCAGTTCTTGTATGCATAAAAAATTAAATCTTTTTTATAAAGTCCTTTATATATATATTAAAAAAAAAAAGATAGGTGCTAAAGCAGAATCCATCTCACTGGGCCTGTGAAAAGCACCCCAGTTCCAAGGGCCAGGTGTCCACTCAGAATACAAAGGGACTCCTGTGACTATTAGTAAAATGAGTGACTTTGAACTATTACTGAAATACTATATTTCTGCAAGGATCCTTTAAGGATCCTTTGATTTAAGTTTGTTTGTTGAAAGATAATTTACTGATTTCCAGGAGTACTAATAGTGACTCTAATGACAGAGCCTTCCTTCAATTCATGATTTGAGTCAACTTGTGGGGACCAGAGTGCAAAGTGGATAAAGCACAGCAGCATTTGTTGAGCAAAGATTTGCCAAAATATTTCTGCAGTACAGAAATTAAATACACCAACAGAATCATAATGTAAATATCTTGAAAAAGATAAAAATGAACTAGCATGGACAGAATTCAGAGGTGGAAAATGCTCCCTTAGAATTAGGGAAACATAGCTCACTTTTCAAAAGTGTTTCACAAGAATACAACTTAGATCCTTGTTTCACTGTGAGGAATATTAACACTAAGCTTAATTTACTGAGAACAAACCAAGGGAAAAGCTATTATAAAACTACTTGTGATCACAGGAAAAAAAAATCAGCATTAACAGAAATAAAACATTAGTATTCTCAGTCCTCACATAGGTATAAAACCATTAGATACTCGCATAACCCCCTCATCTTGCAGGGACAATATACTTAGAACACTCAAGAACATTATCCAGGGAAATCTATGTTATTAAAACTACAAGCAAAATAAAGCAAAAAAGCAACCAACTATGATTTTCTTAGGTAGAAATCTTTTTAATTAAAATTTTTGTGTATCCAAGTATGTGGTAAAATCTTGGAAAAAAAATTATCCCTATCATGGTAGGGAATTAAATTAGTGAATCACCAGAAGTCTAGGTAAACTTTAAGAGAACAGAGTTATAGCTGTGAAACCATCACACTGACCTCCATTTCCTTCTCCATTGGCACTGGCCTCCGCCATTTCTGTGCCATCCAGTTCAGACTCACAGCCTAAATCCAACGTTCCATCAGCAGGGCCTGACGACTCCTCTTTCTGAATTGTTTTTTAAAATAATGATTTATGGAGATGTATTAGCAACTAAGAACATTTAACATACTTCCAGAGTCATAAAATATTATCACAGTTACTTTTGATTTGCAATTTCAATACTGATTTACTTTTGAAAGTGAAATCACTCCTTGGGGAGGTGGAAAACTGGGGAAAGCACATGGCCATCGCTGATTTCTGTACAAAAACAAAATTTCCATTTTACATATGTCGTTTGTTTTTCTTTCCAAGGGTGCATGCTATTCCTCCGTATGTAAGGAAGTGGTCTAACAACTCACAATTTTAATAAGTAAATTAAACATCATGTAGTCACAAACAGCTACTGAAATAATACAAGTCCTTTCAATTAATCTGTGGTATTTTCTAAAACAATAACAAGAGCTTGATGCTTAGAAGTTAATAATCCCTTCTTCTCTGCCAGGTTTAATGAGTAGCATTAAAAAACCAAAAGCAACTTCATAAAAGAAATTAACAAAGTTTAAATGTAACCTATCATTTATTAAAGCAGTAACGTCCTTTTGATTCTATGTTGATTCTACTTGTTCCAAGTTATACAACCATTTGTAGATCATCAGCATTTGTCCACTGGAATTTTGCATCTGAGATAACATTTCCCATTTTAGAGGGAATGAGAACTGCATTAAAACAAGATGCATTTACTGAAGACTTTGTTTTATTTCTTTATGCTTCCCACACAACAATTAAGCATTGTTAGCTAAACTTCTCTAGATCACTGTTTATTTCAAAATTGAATACTTGATTTAAATCAGCAAGTTTTCAAGGATTGAGAATAAAATTTCTTATTTTTAAAAAAGAGAAAGGCATACAGGTGTGAATTCTGTACATCAACTGATGGCTATTAAGTCAAACAGTTTATGGCAACTGTGATCATCTTAAACTCTTGGCTGATGATCTATGGCACTCTTCCATGCAAATTTCTAAGAATCAAGAATTTTAAGGAAGCCACAACTATTTTCCATTACCATATGTTGGAGGAAAACCACAGATATGCTTTACTTAAAGAAAAATGTCATTGTTTATTCTTAATATGAAATCATTTTTAAGACATCTGAAAATATTTAAAAGGCATGGGGTCATTCGCCTACTCCTTATGCAAATTTAATTTTGTTTACCTTCACATGTCTGAAAAAAATGCATGATACATAGTAATAACTTAGACATAATATGCAGAACAATCCAACTTACTTTGAGAGCATAAAGGCCTGACTTTCCAGGGATTTTGAAGAATGTTCCATCCCCTATTCGAGTGTTAGTGTGAAGCATTGCATTCAGACAGGCTAATGGAGAAGTTCCACTAGAAAATAAAAGTGTGCAAAGATGAAGCAGTTTGAGACACAGCTTCTGTGCAAAAGTGTTCTCTCAGTCTCTTAAAAAAAAAAAAAAAAGACCCTCTTGCATGACTTTCTAAAATATCCTCCCAGAAAACATCTACATTACAATAACAGGCCAGTCCAGTTTCGACAAACTTAATCAGATGCATCTGTCTTGTAGGCTTCAGGCAAAAAGTCTCCTGAATTGAAATTATGTTTTTATTCATAGAGCAACCAACACTATATTTCAAAGAAACCAAAGCCCAAACGTTTATGTGGTGTTATTTTGCAAATAATACCATGAAGTCTCAGTTTTTAAATATTACAGACAACTTGATGGCTGCACTTGAATGATCAAATAAACCAAGTTCAAGGCCAGCTTGATTCTATAGGTTGAAAAGTAACAAAAGAATAATAAGAAACCAGGGAAGAACTGATTTGAAATTACAAGTATTTAAGTTATTCACAGGACTGCATTTCTCACATGGCAAAAGAAAAACCTGTATCTGTGTTTGTATCTTTTGATACCGTTCTAAAATGATACCCTTTCCTCAGATTTGTCAAGTAAAGAAACATGTTTGGGAATTTTGCCCAGTTAATTGTGTTCTGTAGCAAAGATGCAGGTGACTAGACTATGAAATCAATAGACTTTTTAAATAAATCAAGCAGCATTAAATTAATGATGAATATATGAAAGTATGTATGTATAAACATTGAATTTACACATATACTTAGAAAGATGTCTATGAAATATGTATTATGTATATATTTCTTGGAACAGAATTTAGCCCTTTTTGTGTGTTTTGTTTGCAGACTGAATATTTTTGCAAAATAGAACTTAGAGCTAGATTGTTAACTTTTATTCATTTGTATTTCCACAAACATTTCACTTCCACAATATGCTATTAATATTTGGTTAAACAAATATTGATCAGAAGATCTACTCTACCTCATTTGCCTCTTAGGGGTTCTGGGTATTTAATCCAAAATATGCTGGGGCAAGAGAAACTCAAGTTTTTAAAGTCCGAATATCTATGGCAGGAATATAATTTTAGGTTACTAAATTAAATTGTCTAAAAACCAAGTAAATCCTTACTTACTATGAAAATTCACCAGTAAAATGAAAAAGTTGAATTTGCTGAGTTGCAACCACACACTTAACAGCAAGTCAGCACAGACATGCATCATGGTCATAATGGGTTATAGTGTCATAATAGTAAGTATTCTCATTAATTTTGGAAGTGGTTTCTATGTGCCAACCTATTGATAGGATTCCACTGGATTTGATAGGAAGTAGGAGCCCTAATATAATTTGATCACAGAACAATGCAGTTATAAGACCAAAGTACACATAGTAATAATGCTGTGCATATATGTAATATCTTCTTCATGAAGATCCTGCAAGCTTACAGAGCTCACTTCATTATTTTTCACAAAAGATTATTTTTCTCATAGTTAAAGTGGGCCAGGCATACCTTATAATGTCAAATATATTCATCTCCCTAGAAATGCCTATGAATAAATTCCAAATAAATAATGCGATATATGTTACACTGAACACTGCAAATATATTTTTTATCATTATTCTCAAGACAAAAGCATAGACAAGTTGAAGCTGTGAATAATTATGTAAGATTTGTGGCATTTTAATTTAGTAAGACTGTCAGAAACATATTTTCTATAGGGAGTTGGCAAGAAAATGTTAACACTTCAAAGTAAAATAGAGCTCTCTATATAAAATGATACAATGTAGACTTTTAAAAATAAAAATAATGACATTTTCACCCAACATCATACTTTCTGCTCTTTATTTCTAAAGTCCTAATAGAAACAAACTCTGAGAATTCAAATTTAGATTGTTAAAGACTAATATGAATTTAAAGACAACTGAAAAATACTGAATATCATTTGTAAAAAATACAAATACCATTTACCATCCCCGTAATTTACATTTCTTTCTAAGGTACAGTAAATGAAGATAATTGTAGAAGATAAATTGACAATTGAATAACAGTTCGATGTTGCGCTTGCTACAAACATAAGTGATAAGCAGACAGTTTTATATAAATAATAAGCTCTGTTGAGCATGAATATATTATCAAATTATACTGTTTATTAACTCAATAAGCTTGGTATTTACTATAGAAATATTAAGAAATATATAACTCATATTCATACATCTCCAAAAGTGACTACTATAATTTTCCCAAATCTTTCCCAAAACAACTATACAGGAAATTTGCTTTATCTTAAAAAACTACATAACCTGTACATTTTAAAATAAGGATTTTGCAAGCACATCCAGCTTTACAACTCAAATCACTGAATTAGGCACTGAGTTTTTAAGCAAGTCACTTGCATTTCTTTAGAGAAAAAAAACTATATGGTCCATTTTCTTTAAATGCAATAAAACATTAACATCAAAAGAGTTAAGTGCTTATTAAAATATAAGTGACTCACTCAATGCAGATTATGTATAAGAAACATTTAAACTTTTTATATCATTTAGTTATTGTTAGTATTCTCAACAATTCCATAAAACCTAAAAAAATTTGGACTTCTTTTCCCGATTAAGTGAATGTCTTAGTTAGCAGCTATTGAACAAGTTAAATAAGCGTAGTTTATATGCTTTTTATTAAAAAATAGAACAAGCAAGCATGTGTTGGCTTGTTTTAAGACACCTACTTCACAATGATTAACTGCATGAAAAAATGAAATTAAATGTACATTAAAATTTTGTATTCTCAGATAACATGAATACATTCTATGCTTCTATGTAACATTTCCTATTGTCCATTAAATACATTTTCCTCACTTGATGCAAGGGACAATCACCTCCGAATTTAAAAGCTAAGAGATCCGTAACAGAATATTTACATTTGCATATGCATAAAACATCAATGTTTTAACAAAAAACATTTCTTGAAACTTCAATTACTTACTTTCTAAAATGATGAGTCGGAAGGACCATGACATCCCAATTTACAGAAGGAAAACGAGAGAGAGAGAGAAGAAAAGAAAATTAGCTTTCCAGCTAAAAACACAATTCCATATGTTAACCAGTCAATAAATAGAGCAATATACAAGAAACACACAAACTCTTAGATCTGGCTGTTGGTGGGGAGGAAAGAACTGGAGGACTACCTGAAAGGTGACTTCTTTTTCCTTCCCTTGTACTTCTGTAATATGTTCATTTTGTTAATAACATATTTGTATATTCATATTAGAAATAAATAATCAGAATAATATTTGTCACCAATTCTTTTCTTTCTTCCATTCCCCATAATTGGGTCCTCTCCGATACACCTGCCAGGGTAGGTATACAGCTTATTCTACTTGTTTGTTTTTCTCCTGAGACTGGAGGGTTGTAGAGTCCTTTGGTTTGTTTTCATTTCCCACACCCCCTGAAGCAGAACAGGGGTGGGATTTGGAGGCAGGAGAGCAGGCATAATTTAAACTGTCTAGACATCAAAGAACCCCCAGAGATACTTTGCAGAGCCCAGTGCTGTGTGAACTACAGAAAGATAACTGCTTTATCACATTAAATTGCTGACAAAACACATGAAATTTTACTAATAGTGCGCACTTAGTGAAAGGAATAGACGGCCTAGTTTAATAACTTTAAAAACCAGGAAGAATACCTGGGGAATGCAATTGGAAAAATACATGTAGACGTGACAAAGAAAATATAATAATTGTGGTCATTCCTTCCTTTACATATAAATACTGTATTGAAACACAATGTAAATGATCCAAATCTTAACATACTTAATTTTATTAAGTATCTCTTAACTAAAAACTTTAGATGAGAGCTATTTCCTAAAAACATTTTTGAATTTCATTTTGCATATCCTGAGCAAAATAAATCTAAAATTTCAATAAATTCAATAAGTAATCACTAAGTAGCATTATTAGTCAATCTTGTGGTAAGTGCTATTAATATAAATTAATAGAAACAATTACATGTTCTCTTCTTTCAAAAGATGAATTAATAACAGTGCCTTTCAAGTATTTCTAATGTTGATAGGAAAGAGAAAATATCTTAGTTATAAACATTTATTTTTTAGAGGAAATATTTAGGCCTCTGGGGTACAGATAATACTTGAGTTCTTGATATAGGATCTTTGTGTTCACTATGTGAACATTAAGTTATTCACTTAGCATTTAACTATATGTTACACATCACAAAACATTTATAAATGTTAAAAAAATGAATATGGATGTGGTTATTCATGTATTTAACAGGTGTGTCCCTACTAACACATAATAAACTATTTCTACCAGCGAATGAAGAAACCTTCTAAATGCACACAGGACAGTGTATATCAGGCGATCAGAAACCTGGGTGATCAAAAGTTATCCTAAAAATCAAGGCCAAACTAACTTCTTGCTCTTGAAAAATATTACTACTAGTCTGGAGCCCCTTAACATGACTGAAAATACAAACTCAAAGCGAAAATCTTTTCTGTACTTTTTCTAAATAATCCCAGCACGTAAAATTCAGCCAAGAATGACCTACAGCAATCTTACTATTTGCTTTTGAAAATAAGACCAATGTCCCAAGCTCCATGCCCTCTCTAAGATGGTAACTAATGAAAATTGTCACTGAACACTGACATATGAGAAATACCACATTAAAGATTTTTAAATCTTAAAACAAAGAAGAAAAGCTGATTAATTCAAGAAATGGGTCATTTAAGAGAATACATATTGACAGGAAGACTAGCGTCATAATTTTCAATATCCAACATTCAATATTCAATCTGAGGTAAAGTCAGAAATGTATCAATGACATTCTTCAAAGTGATTGAACAAATACTGATGAAGTTCATATGGAATCACAAAAAACCTCGAATAGCCAAAGCTCTCCTGACCAAAAAGAAGAATGGAGGTATCACCCTCCCAGACTTCAAACTACACTACAAAGCCATAATAATTAAAACTGCATGGTAATGGAACAAAAATAGACACACAGATCAATGGAATCAAACAGAGAACCCAGAAATCAATCCACGTATATATGGACAATTAATCTTTGATAAAGGTGCAAAGAATATGCAATGGAACAAAGAGTTTGTTCAACAAATGGTGCTGGGAAAACTGGAAAATCACAGGTAGAAAAATGAAGCTAGACTACCTCACACCAGGCACGAAAACCAATTCAAGATGGATAAGAGACTTGGAAATAAGACCTGAAACCATAAAATATACAGAAGAAAATGTAGGCAAAACAATACATGACATACATCTTAGCAACATTTTAAAGACACATGCCCCAAATCAAAGACAGTGAAGGAAAAGATAAACAGCTGGGATTACATCAAACTAAAAAGCTTCTGTACAGCAAAAGAGACATTAACCAAAACAAAGAAACAGCCTACTTACTGGGAAAAAATTTTTGCACTCCATACAACAGAAAAGGAACTGATCACAAAAATCTACAAAGAAATCATATGACTCAACAAAAACAAAGCAAAAAATCCAGTCAAAAAATGGGCAGAAGAACTTAAAAGACACTTCTCTAAAGAGGAGGAGCAAATAGCCAACAGGCACATGAAAAATGTTCAACATCCCTCATAATCATGGAAATGCAAATAAAAACCACAATGTGATACCACATTACACCAGTAAGAATGGCACATATTAAAAAAACAGGGAACAACAAATGTTGGCAAGGGTGTGGAGCAAAAGGAACCCTCCTACACTGCTAGTGGGAATGCAAACTGGTCCAACCAATTTGGAAAGCTGTATAGCGGTTCCTCAAATTGCTAAAAATGGAGCTTCCATATGACCCAGTAATACCACTTCTGGGAATCTACCCAAAGCACACAAAAACATTAATCCAAAAAGATACATGCACCCGTATGTTTACTGCAGCATGGTTCACAATAGCTAAGATATGGATACAATCCAGATGCCCAAAAATAGATGACTGGATTAAGAAGATGTGGTACATATACACAATGGAATAGTATTCAGCATTCAAAAAAGATAAACACATGCAATTTGCAGCAACATGGATGGAGCTAGAAGGGATCATGCTCAGTGAAATAAGCAAGAAAGATAAAAACATCGAATGGTTTCACTTACAACAGGAATATAGGATAATCAAATAAGAAAGAGACATTCAGCAAGGGGGGGAGGGAAAGGGCTCAAAATGGGGGAGAAAAGAGCACAAGGGACTATGGTGATGGCTCACGGGTGAATCGGTGTTGTGTAATCTATGGGGAATACAAAATGACGTAAAAGATACAAATAATAATAAAACTTTTATATATATATATAAAGTCAGAAATGTACACCAGTACTCATTTACTAGTTGGGCAAACTGGGGCAAGAAATAATTACCAAATGACACATCTTGTGCAACTCAATTCTTAAATTTAGGTAAGCAATTTCAGACTCCCAATCTTAAATTCATGTTCTGGTGTGAAAAATATTAAAGGACATTCTTGTTGGAATATAAACAGACATTTGAACTTAGTTCTTGTATCCATTTCACTGTCACTATCAAGCTACTACTAGACAAGACTATAGTGCTTCATACAGCCATAATCACGAAATTCACCATTTGTTTTAAGTGATAAGAATTCCAAAACAGGGGCCTCCCTGGTGGCGCAGCGGTTAAGCGCTGCACTGTGGAGCTGTCGACAGCGGTGACGCAAGTTCGACGCCCAGCCAGAGAGATTCCCACATGGCAGGCAGATCTCTCCTGCCCCGCCCGCTGCTTACCTCAACAGTGTGTTTCTGACTATCTACCTGTGCTGCTCCCCACTCTGTCTCTGGTGAACCCTCTCGCCGCCCCATGCCTCTGGCCTGTACCCCAGCTTGTATGCATAAATAAATAAATCTTTAAAAAAAAAAGAATTCCAAAACATTAATACAAGAAAAAAGTTTGCTTAGTACTATTTTAGAATAGGAATTATAAGGAAATTAAGAAATAGCCCTATAAAACTATAACTCAAACCATGAAATTTAGATTATAACCTTTAAAGACATGCAACTAAAACAGGAGGTGAGAGAATTATCTTTGATAATAGAAGGCAAAGTAAAAAAACATGCCGCAAACCTAGCTAAATGTTGACAATTGTTTCTCTACAACATGTGATAGTATCACTGCTATACTTCCAAAGATAACAGATGGCAATGAATACAACCACGGCCTCTTGGAGGCCTTTGGACTATGGCCAAGTCAACCTGAATTTGAGTGAAACCATTTTCTAGCTGTGTGACTATGGACTTTAAATTCTCTAGGTCTCAGATTCCTCCACTACAAAATGTGGACAACAAGTCACCATTTCATAGGGGATTATTCTGAAGATGCAATGGATTTAAAACACATAAATGCTTGGCACTGTCTGGCAGATTGTAAATTGAAAAATTGTGAGCTAATTACCATCACGACTACCACGAATGCTCAAGGAACCATTATCTAGAATTACGAAGAATGGCAAATGTAAAGAAATTAAGTATTTCATAGCTTGTCTAAAGAACTAGCTCAGATAATATTCTGTTTAATTTCATCTTCATTTCACCAGTGAATGGTACTTATTCACTTACTCTGAAGATAACTTACTCTGCAAAAGTAGAGGACAATGGTAATAATACCTATTATTACAGTTGCCATTTATTGATCATCTCTGATGTGATGGTTCAGTTTTCACATCTATTATCTGTATTTCTCATGGCCAACAACATAAAACATGTAGTCACAATTCCCAGTTGTGCAGAGATGACTGATGTTAAGAAGTTATTACCATAGTCAAATAATAACTACATGATACAGCTGAAATACAAATTCTACTCTGATTCCAAAGTCCATGATCTTTCCATTATTTTACATTCTGCCACCACAAATGCCTCTTCCACTTTATTAACTTTGGATATTGAGAGAATTTAACACTAGAAGAAAACTCAAAGAAAATCCAGATGCAAGCAAATAATAAATGGTTAGCTCCACTTTCACTCACTGTCACCTAAGAGCAACGACTCCTACAGGGTAGATTTCAAATATTAAAAATAAAGAGTAGGTTTGCAGAACATGATGTTATTGGTTATCTTTCTCAGGTAATGCTACCTATGAATACTAAGGACGAAAAACCCTGAGAATACAGTAGAGAATTCAGATACATAATTGAGACACTACTCTGTAGAATCTTATCATTAAAGAATAACACAATCCATTAACTGAACAAACATTTATTGAGCACATTATATATGTCAAGCTAATCTTGAAATAAATTTGCACTCTGACAATGCTTTGTACATAATAGAAATACAGCCAGAACTGAACTGAATTCTCTGACTACATATGAAATGACAAGGAAATCAGAAGAAAGGAGCCTCGAGGCGTGCTGTACAACTAGAGAAAAAACATTTGGAATTTAAGTATATCCCTAGTTTATTCCAAGGACTAAGACAGTATCAGGTGAGAATTTCTTAAGTCACCAACTCCAGTGCAGAGGTAGCCAACCCATGGCCATAAGTGATTCTCCCAAACAATATTCCATTTTCCACCACTGCCACCTCTAAGAGGATATTTTCAAGATGGCTACAAAGTAGACCTTTTGAAACAAAACAGTGAATTTAATATATTAAAGACAGACATGATCATTTTATCTGGTATGATAAATATGTTTCATATAAAAACATAAATATCTATATTCTACTTGCAGCTACTCATACTTTCCCATCTTGTTAGTAATGACTGGTACTGCAACATTTCCAATATGCATTCTGTGGGTATCAGTCCCTAGTCATGCTCCCAAAATGTTTCAAATGATTTTTGGGAAAAACAGCATGCTGCATTCTCCTTTTGCAAACTCACCAAATACATACAACAACATATATTAAAATCTCTGAAAAATCCTACTTAACTCAAGAAACCTACTTAATTCAGTGTTTCCTAAGCATAATCCTCCCCACTGTAATATTTAGAAACATCCCTATTTTAGTATGCCAAAATATATACTTGGAGGAAATCCTACACTATAGTTATAATTAGTATTATTAGAAAAAAGTAACTAGCAGTTATAGTCACAAAAACATTTGCTTTTACTAACCAAAGGTTCTAAAATTATTTTAAAGGTGAATTAAACATGCATTTCCTTGTGAAAAATGCAATGTGATGATTATTTATCCCTATAAAATTTATAAATTGAAAAGCATAGGAACTTTAAATAGCATTGAAAAATTTACAAACAGTATCCACATATAACTGAAGACGGTATTTGCAATAATTACTCAACAAACTACACATCTGACACAAAAATCATCTTATAAAAGACCATCTCCCAGTGTTGATCTTCCTCCTTATTCCCTATTCCTCCCACTCAGTGATGGGTACTATCCTCTTTCCCTGATGACCTAGGATTGGAGCTTTTTCAGATAATTCAAGTTATTCTGCCTCAATAAAGGTCATTTTTCAGTTTGCCTTTTTAATTCTTCACATTCTATACAAACAATCTTTACATACAAGAGGCCAAAACCCTAACCTTGCCTTCAATATCCCCTTGTCCCAATTCAATTCAGGCTACACACCACCAGCATCCAAGTAATTTTCCTGTTAAAAATTAAAACAAACACAAAATATTGTTCAGACTCCACAGGTCCTATTTTATTTTTTTAATATTTATTTTTACATACAAGCTGGGGTATAGGCCAGAGGCTTGGGGCGGCGAGAGGGTTCACCAGAGATAGAGTGGGGAGCAGAACAGGCAGATCAGAAATACACTGCTGAGGGGAGCAGTGGGTGAGGCAGGAGAGGTCCGCTGCACCATATGGGATCCTCCCTGGCTGGGCATCGAACTCGCACCGCGCGCTGCCGACAGCTCCACAGCGCAGCGCTCAACCGCTGCGCCACCAGGGAGGCCCCACAAGTCCTATTTTACACTGGAATCAATTTCTGAAATCAGCAGTTTTCACTGTCTACCACAGGAAGCACAAACTCCTCGAGGCCAGTCTCAGGCTCCTTGACACACACCTCCTTCTGCATCTCTCTCAGGTGATTTTCCTAGCTCTGAGACCCCTGTCTTAAAATCTAATCCAATTCCACAAATTACATGCCTCCATGGTTTTCCATCTCTTTGCTTTGGTTCACATGAGATTCTCTGACTGGAACTGCCTCCTACTCCAATTTCATTTTACCACTCCCAAAGTTTAACTACCACTTTTATGGTGATGCTTTTTTTGAACATAGGGTATCTCCCGTCCTCTCTTAAAAGTATCAACACTTTGCATCTCTCTCCTGGTTTGTTTTTATCAAAAATGTTTACACTTCTAGCCTTCCCGCCATTATTATTTCCAAGTTTCAATACTCCAGGGTGCAGAGACATGTATTTATTTATCTTTGCATTACCTGGCAAGGGATGCCAATGTACTCAAGAGGTGTTCAAATTTATTTAATTGCTACTATGAAAGTTTTTACAATCATGGATTTTTGGACATAACCCCCCTGCAATGAGTATCATCTATATGTTATTAAACTCATGACTATAATTAATCACGTGTGTCAAATACCCTCCACACCTCACAGGCTGCAGTGGCTACTATATTCTTATCATAGAGACTTCCCCCTCCTAAGTAATATGACTCCAGCAAGCAATGGATGAAAAGGTACTGATTTTCCCACCAGATAAAATGTTGGGAGTTTGAGTATATTTTAAGTGACTGATTTATAAATAAAGGGAAAGAGTGTATACATTATTTAAAGTAGGAACATAAGCTATAAAAGTACAAAAAAGATTAACTGGTGCCTACCTCTGCCTCTATGAGAACATGAGTCTACTGAGAATAAAGCTAACCAGAGGAAGGGGGAACAAAACATAGAAAGAAAAGAGAATGGATAAAGACACTGTTATTTGAACCCCTGCATTATCCAGGCTTGTTAGGATCAACCTATTGGATGTCCAAGTTAAATAAGCTAGTAAATCCCCTGCTTAATTTATTTTTTTATACTTTGCTAATAGAGAAGCTAAGTGATTTATACAAGCTGACCTCATTTATCTAGACCTCAATTTCTTCATCTTTAAAATGATGAGTTTAAAACAGGTACACTTCAAAGATCTACTAATCTCTTTCAGGTTTAGGTCTTAAGGGCAATTAATAATGACTTCACTGTTGACTTACTGTTTATTCCAGCTGCCCCGCCTGCCTTCATACTCCCTTCATCTTCAACATCCTCTGTCTTTCTTCTACTCATTTGCTAAGGTTTTATTGCCTTTGTCTTCTAAAAACTGCTAATTCCCTCTCCAATCCATAGTGATGGTTTCTGAATCTCCATAGGGATCACAGCCTGTCCTATAAATGTAGCATTTACTTCTGTGCAATCTAACACCATATTCCCAGGAACAGCCAGCTCCTTAAGGACTCCAACTTCCTTAGGGTTTCTATGTTCCCCAAAGGGGATCCACAGAAAATATCCAGGGGCTGTTGATAAGACAAGATTTCAGTTTATAGAACAAAATTTTGTTCTATAACAAAATATTTCAGAGTAGAACAAAATTTGAAGTCTGGAGATACCAAATATTGGCTGAGAATATACAGAAATAAGAACTATGATTTATTCTAAGTGAGAATACAAATTGACACAATTAATGTGGAAAAACACATGGCAATATCTATAGGGGAAAAAAAGAAATGTGCATATTCTGCAGGTCAACAATTCCACTTGCTAGCATAGACACTAGAAAAACTCACGTGCATGAAGAAATATTATTTGTTGTAGGGGAAAACTGTCCATACATGTTCACTAGTAGTTTGCAATTATAAACAGATGTACTTCTACTCATCTTAAGGTATGAAATTCTGAACTACAGTAGTATACAGCAAATCTATGATACTAATTGCCTCTGAGGACAAAGGAAATCAAAGAACTTCAGCTTTTTCTGCTATGCTTCATTTGAAAGAAATTTGAAGCAAATGTGACAGCATATCAACAACTGCAAAATTTAGCTGTTATTTGTTGGTATATGATGCTTTATTATATTTTCAAAATATTCCAAAACAAAAAAAATTGATGATTTTGTTCTTTTATCCACAATTTGATTTATCTTAAATTCTACCAGATTTCTCTATCATTTCAACCTACCTTTAAACATTTTATGTAAGCAAATAAATACATGAAAATTAAATGGAAAGTGTAACAGCATACAATAAAAGAGTTGAAAGACCCTACTAACTTGCCCCAACCTCGCACACTGCTTCAGAGGTAATGACTGATTAAAGCTCTAGCATGCTTTTCTCCCCCAGAGTTCTTCTTATTTGCATTCATATATATGCATGTATTCAACTCTATGATTTGATATTTTAATTTATTTTCAACACAAATGAGAACATTTAGTACATACTGAAAAATACATTTTTAACTTAACATGACTGAAATTTTCCCATAGAACATTTTTTCTCTTAATATTCTATAGAATACTTAATAGTCTTACAAACATATAATATTCTTACTGTTCTAAAGAGTGGATATATCCTAATTTTTAAATATTTCCTTATTATTGAACACCCATTTTGCATTTATACCCATTGAAATATTGTTGCAATATAGAATCCAGCATATAATTCAAAACATATATAGAGAGCACTATATTGTGCTATTCAATTTAGAGTGAGTGTGTGTGCGTATGTGTGTACATATGAGGGTGCCACTCTCATAAATGGGATTAGTGTCCTTATAAAAGAAATCACACAGAGCTTTTTCCCCACCCTTTTCCACCATTTGAGGACTCAAACGGAGGTATGTCTATTAACCAGAAGGCGGGCCTCACCTGACTCCAAATCTGCCAGTGCCTTCACCTTGACCTTTGTAGCTTCTCACACTGTGAGAAATTTATTTTGTTATTCCACTCAGCCTATAGCATTCTCCTATAGCAGTCCAAACAGATTAAGGCATCATGTATACCAATTTCATTGGGATACACTGTAAAAGGTAGAACTTTTAGATTAAAATGGTGCTTTTAAGAAACTGACATTTAACTTCCAATTTACTTTTCCTAGAGAATAACTGTTTTCCCATCCTCATCGATGTTGGACAGTATTAACCCTTCCGTTTTCACTAACCTAATCAGAAGGTGCAGGTGAAGAGGTCATTCCAGATGGAGTCAGCAGCATGAAGGTGGCACAGAAAGACAGGACTATATGATTATTTGGTATTTCCAGAGCACCAACTGGGATGCAGAGCAAAGTTAGGATAAGAGTCTAGAGGGAAGGTACAAATGTATGGCATATTTTAAATCCCATGTCAAGAGGTTTACACTTCACGCAGGCAATGATGAAGGGCCCCAGATGATTTAAAGAGAGAAATTCCATGTATCTCTGTTGGCATAAGGACAGGTCTGAAATGAGACACACTGAGAAGGCAGGCCAATCAAGAGCCTGCAAGGAGGATAACAGAGATCTCACTAGAGCAATGACAGTGGGACAGTGATACTCAGAAAGAGTCAGAAATATGTGAGAAGAAACAAAGGGGATCATCAGAAACAGAAACTGGCAAGAGGTGTGAGATAAGGGAAAAGTAGGAACTTAAGATTTCTTCAGGAGCTTGGGTAAATGGTGGGATTATTTATTAAGATATAGAAGATGCAGGTTTGGGGAAAAATGTGGTGAATTTAGTACTGGACTTAGTAAAGACATGCCTTTAAAATTCAAATACATAATGCATCAGAGAGTTATTGTTTGGATCAGAGATAAACACTGGGGTGTCATCAGCATATAAAGGGTATTTAGAAATGTTAAAACAGATAAGCACCAAGAGTAATAAAAGATGGGGAAATGAGTGACTGGAGTTTATTATATTCCAAAAGTAAAAAAAAAAAAAAAATTTACCGGAGAAAGTATTTCTGAGATAAAAAAGGAAAAAAGAATACTATGAAGGATTTTATTATAATAATAATATATGTAACTCTAATTTCAGAATGCTTATTTTATAAGTCAGAATAAATCTCTGTATTGATAGTTAGAAATAACCTTTAAGTAGGAAATTACCTAGAAGATCTCTGGCAGCAATCTATCTTTCAAATATCATTTTTATTTTAAAATGTAATATAACAATATTACTAAGTATCTATTAAAGCAGAGGGGGAATTAATCAAAATCCCAACTCCTTAAAATAACTCAGTATTTTGCAAACTTCCTCTTAGCTTATTGTTCTGCTATTTTTAGATTATAATTTATCTAAATGTTGAATCACAATATTTCACTTCTTATTTTATACTTCCCATACTACTACGAAAACACGAAAAATGTCTTAAATAGCTTACTAAATGGTTAAAAATATTTTATCAACTTGTTTCAAGTCAGTGGTTTTTAGCCTGGCTATCCACTAAAATTTTGAGGGGCAAATTTTTAAATGCAATTTTTGAGGAAATACCAAATCTATCAAAAAAATCTCTGGGTGTGGTTCAGGCATGAATATTTTCCTAAATCTTTCCAATGATTCTAATGTACTATCAAATTTGAGAACCACTGGTATTTCCACTACTTATTTTAATTATGTACTTTATTGGTAACTGAAATAGCATCGATGCAAATCTCTTCGTGGACATAAGTTTTTTCCCCCTTATATTCAAGAATACCTTTAGATAAGCTTGCAAAAGTGGCATTATTAATTCATGAGACACAAGTTATGAATGACCTTTTGTGAACAATGCCAACTAGTTTTTCAAATGAGTTGTTCTGGTTTACTCTCCCACCAGTAACATATAGAAAAGAAGCATCATTTGGAGTCAGGGTAGAGAACATGAGTTGATTTACTGGGTAAAGGTAAAAATCTCCAATGGTTACCTTACCTTGTATTTCTCTGATTAACAGTAAAATCCAATGCTTATTCCAATACACATTTGTTCTTAGTTTGATACACTGTAGTGCTTTTGCTCATGTCCTTTGACAACTATATTCTAAGGTTACCATTTCTCTTTACTGTTTTAATAATCTCGTTATCTAATTCCTCTAGCATACTAATTAAAATATTAAGAAATTTTCTTTATTGTTGATTAATGTTTTCTTTTTGATATGCAGACACATACAATTTCATGTAGCCTTTTATGTCTATCTTTTCCTTAATGGTTATTTTATAGCTTTTAACTGTAAAAGTCATTTCCCTTCCAAAGGTGGTTTAATTGTTAGAGATGAATTATTTCCCAACTTTTTCCCAATGGTATGGCTTTTCACATTTAAATTTATGTCTGTATCTTCCTCAATATAAAGCAACTAACACACTACATGCTCAATCAACATCTATCATTTTTAATGGCTTTCTATTTAGAAAGAAAAGTGGAGTTCCCTGTCTATTTCTTCATTTCTGATTCATCATTCTATTCCTGGTCTGCAGAAGATTCTGGGCCTACTCACTGGAAATTCCTTGATCAGCAAAATGTCAAGAGAATTCAACTGAGAGTTTTGCTGGCTATGGGAAATTTTTTTACCTTTAAATGTTTGATAAAGGAAATGTCTGAAAATAACTATACTGGCCAGTACTGTTAAGTTTGGCATTCATACCACAGGACAAATGTCAATTTAATTTAGCTTTCTTCTGTCCTCTTCCCCCTTCTTTGTCCACTTATATTCTCGAGGTAATTTGTTCAGTGGTGACTCTCTGTTTTGATTAGAGGTGTGACCATATAAAGATGTTTAATAAACACAGCTTTCTGCTATAAAATAAAAGTGTTATGAAATTCAACAACTCACAGTTGTTGGGATGGCATAAAATACATCCACAAAATTCACATAGAATTATAAAGGAAAACGAAACTATACAAAAGTTCTAATTTCTAGGTAAAGCTCTCTAATGAAAACAATATGGCTTGGAGAAAGGAAAATAAATACAAAGACCAGTGAATGTAAGCATCCTTTCCTTCCTCAAACTTAATATTTGACACTTAAAAATACATCTAAGAACCCAGAAATAGGCCTTACAGAAATTTAATATACCTAGTTCTTGTTTTAATTTCACCCTCAGGGAAATATGATTCATAAGAGACACATGTTGGGAGTAGCGATTGCAGTAATGGTTATGTTTGCTACAAGCTGTATTAGTACTCTTTCATACAGAAAGGAAAAAAAATCAGTAAAATAAAGACCTGAATAGCTAGGATCAATGCAAATGTTAAATGAGAATAAATAATAGTTTCAGGCAAGTGGTTTCTGAAAAGTATAAAACTACACACATAAACATATTAATAAATTCCAAAAGTAAAGTAGCAATATGTCTTATATGTATTAAGTCTGTTTCAGTACCTCTGAAATAAACATCTTACTTAGGAAAATGCACATTTTGATGACCCATGGGGAGAACTGTATCTCCGGACAAAAGGAGACTTCCTGTATATTACTTTATAGAAATATCAATGTTCCAACCAAGCACACAGAGACACTCCACACAATGACTCCAGTAACAAAAAAAGGGTGGGAAAGTAGAGAATTGTTGAGCCAACATAATAATTCAAGAAATATTATATTAAATCTGGAGCCCTATTTAATCAACCAAATAAATGGTAACTGAACAGTTGCTAAAATTACAGAGAACTAGCTATGTTTATGTAACAAAAACAGAAATGTTCTGCCTTCTCCGTCTTTTAGTACTTTAAAAAAAAAATAAATTGGGAGCTCATGACTTCTAGTCATTTTGGCAAATGTTGAGTAAGCACAACTTCAACCCATTCCTTTAACCCAAATTAATATTCTTGAGGTTTTATATTATAGCCACTTAAAACTTTCAGGAAATAGTTCCTCAATGTACCTGCCACCTAATTCCATGAAATCAATATTTCACTTAAGCTAAAGCAGAAAATGTTAAGGTGTGGGATTCAATTATGACTGATAGTTCATGAGCTGCTAGTAGATAAAACATAGCTTTGAAGTTGAAAATCATTAAATCATTACAGTTAAAGAGATTTACCTCTGTGGCAGAGGGGAGACAGGATTATTTGCTAAGGCATAATTCATAATGGCATGTCACTTTAGGAAAACAATAACTACTTTAATGTATGATGGAGTACCTTTGCCAAATATCAGTATGTAAGCAGAGAAACAATATTCTTTCTAGCTATGCTTGAAATGAATCTATTATGTTGGTGGGAGAGAGCTACCCACCCATGTAAAAGAGAAAAATGAAAGTATTGATCCACACTTCATCCAAAGATGAAAACAAGTATTTACTGAAATCCAGATATATTACTATTTATGCAAAACACAGAAATTCCCCATATCTCCACTCATAAGTACATCATAGATGAAAAACACTGGTAAGCTGAGATTCTAGATAGTCAAGTTTCACAGATACATCTTAAAAAACCTTTATAAACTAAACACACTGACATAGTCTTCAACATCTTTCTTCTCAGGTAATTGCTAACTACCTGATTGACTTTCATGCACTGACCCGTATGGTTTCCTAGGATTCAATACAGGGTTATCATTACTTCATTTTCAAAAGAGAGAATGAATAAATATTCCAAACAAAGAGCTAAAATCTGAAATTCTAAAGCTATTCATCCTTTAAGTGATAAACCTTTGATAATCCTAAAATTGCTCCTTTTGTCATTTTGATTTCTAAACTGGGTTTTAAGAAAATTCTGGAAATTTTCAAAACAAACATTATGCTAGTATACACCTATCACTCCATTCCTCCTTCACCCCTTCTACTGGGCACTTCTTTTTATTCCTTTGAGAGCTCCACTTCAAGTCTAACATTTGCCTGTGGCCTAATATTTTGCTGTGATAGAATGAGTTTTGGTATGAGTAAGAGCCAGACTCAAATATCAGATCTCCCACTTACAATTGCGTGAAGTTAGGCAAGATTTCTAACTTCTTCAGGCATTAATTTCCTCACTGGTAAAATGAAGAAATGACACTCACTTCTCAATGTTAAAGTGAGGATCACATAAAATAAAAAATAGAAACTGCTTGGCTCAGTGCCCGACACCAGTCAGTTATTGTATAAATGTTAGTTTCCTGCCCTTTTGCCAAAATGTCATTCAACAGACAGTTCTAATATATTTACAGATACATTATTCTGTCTCTTTTCAGTTCTTTACCTGTACCCTACTCTTAGAACTAATAAACCTTTTCCATGTTCAACACACCTTGAGCTTTTCATTACCCTAAAGGCACACAACTGAAGTAATATTATATAAGTAAGTAACAGCCGAGAAAAGGCACCAAATTTCTAGGAAATGTGTTCAAAATTGAAGAAATTCTAGCAAATTCCCAATAAAAACTTAAAATGCTTAAACAGTTTAAGGAGGAGAGGTGATATTTATTCTGTAAAATTCTTCAAAAGTATGACCCAATTTGATTCTTAGTAAACACAGGGTTAGTGTAATGAAGTGTTCTCAGTGAAGATAAAGCAAAACCTTCACTGGGAAAAATCAGCCACAACCCTCAAGAATATTTACTAAGGTAGTCAGGCTACTCTGCTTACCAGAGCCCCAAGCAAGAGGTTGAACAAGCAGACTAAACTTCAGCAAGAAAGGTCATAGGGATGCAATCAAAGTTCACAGGGAAGAAGGTTCCGGATATATACCAGAAAGGAAAACAATCTATTTCTAGCTAGTATATTTCCAGCAATAGGATTTTCATGTGTCAATAAATTTGTAGTCAAAATATGGCCACAGTTTACACAAACTGTAATTTAGACAGAGAAATTAGAAAGCACACCAGGGCCTCCGGAATTTTCACCTTCTGACAATTCACACTTTCTTAGTTTCGATTCTAGTCTGCACTGTCACACTGACAAAACAAATAACATATGTGAGCGACATCAGTCTGGAAATCACTCTCATAACTTTCTGCACAGACATTCAAATCACACTGGCTGGCCTTCAGGTGTCCAGTTGTCTTCTCATACCCACTAGACATGAACAGGAGAATGAGAGACAACTACGGGGTTCCATAGGGGAAGACCCTCAATGTCCATTTTCACCCAACATCACTAGCTGGTACCTACCCGGAAGGAATGAACGGAACCACTCCAATGCAATCCCATCCACTCTTGCTAGTTCAAGCATTCGGTTCAGCATCACCTCATGACCAACACGAAAGCTGCTGAGGCTCTAATATAATCATCACGGAAAGTTGTCCCAAATCCTTCATTCGAGGAAGATCCTTCATACACACCAACGCTGTCTCCAAGCCATGCCGGGGTCTGAAACCAGACTGGAAAATATTATATATGTGTATATATAGTAAAACTCCCACAAACCACTCTTCTACTATGTCATATTTATTTACAGCTGCTTAACCCATCCTATATATATATGTGTGTGTGTGTATATATGTGTGTATATATACACACATATACATATTGCCTTCTCAAGGTGAAAATATGAACATTCAAAGAAAGGATCTTTCCATAGTAGAAGGTAAACTGAAAGTATAGGAAGACCTGGTGCTGCCTGGGAAGGTAGTTGAGGCGGTCCCAAATGGAATATACTTTGTCCTGAAGGGAAGAGAGAAAACACAATATTGGTTTCCAAGGCTAATCTTCCAAACTTGGGGTAGAGGATCAAACTATTCTGATATTTTTTTTAATTAAAAAAAACTTAAATCTTTTTTTTTTTTTTAATGAGACAGGAAACCAATGCCAGATTAACCCTTGAAACTCCGTTTGGCATTACCAAACGTTCCTTCCTTCTCAGAAATGCCACTCTGTGGGCATTTTCACAGTCTTAACTACCATCACCTTACTGCTTTATGAGACTCTTTACTGAACAAGGAACTGTAGACTGACTGCACTTGCTCAACATCAGACAGGAGCAGGATGAATGAATGAATAACAACTTCAAATATTAGGAACAATAAAATCATGATCAATGGAGTCACAAGAGCTATTATATGTTAAAGAACAAGAATAAACTAATTAAAAAATATCCATTGTAATTCTCATACCTTAATGAATAGACCAGTTAGAAACCAATTGATAGACATTATATAAAGTATTCAAAGTGTTAAGCTGGTTACTGAGACATTTATTATAAGATTAAAAACTATATATTTTCCTTTTGTTTGCCCTTTTCTTCTAAACTAATACAATACCTAAAGTTAAAACTTCAATCCCAGCACAAACTTTTGCCAAGCTTCTTTATTTCCAGAATGAATCTAAAATAAAATTAAATGGATTAAATCACTGTATCTTTATTTTCCATGCACTTAACCTAAATTACTATTTGCACCAAGTGGATGGCTAACTATAGGACTGCTTGACATATATAATTCCATTTAAGTTTAATAGGATTCTGTCCTCTAATCTCCATTTCATTTGCTCCACTGGCCAGATTCATCCCATACTTGCCAGCTACATTCAATCTTCACTAAGATGAAAAAACTTGGTAATGTCCATGTGTACATTGTCTTCCCTACCCACTCATACACACTTTTGATTTCCAAGTTAATTATTCCATTTATGTCAAATAACCATACACCTTTTGGTCAGGTTTGGACCTGAGATTTGTACCAATATTAACTATGTCTTTCTGAAAACTCTTGACTATCTTCACTGTATCTCATTAAAAAAAAAAAAAAAAGGCAAGTCTCTTATAAGGATAATGCAAAGAATGTATGACTAACCTAGGCAAAGAACTCAAAAAGTATTATGCCAAAAGGGACAGATCACTGGGTTACTTAACTCAAACTTACTGTTCACTTAGTGCCTAGCAATATATTATACCTTTCCTACTAAAATTTTAAGTCTTTATATTTAACAAATGATGCTCTGCTGCATAACCTGAAATCCAACCGTATCTTCAGTAAGTATAAGTCTTTCTCAAACCATCCCTTATGCAGATATTGTCTGAAGATGTCTATAAATAATATATGTTCAGTCAAATAAACATTTGCTGATGTTTCAGCTATGATCTACGGACTTTATAGGCTATACAAAGACAGTAAATAATGTCAACTATGAAATTCGTAGGTTAACTGGGAAAAAGACAAGAAATCAAAAAGAATTGGGTAAGGATTCACTAAAAATCTTCCTGGGTGTGCCACAGAACCATAATTCTGGCTAGAAATAATGGGGAAAGGTTCTCTTGTATCTTAAGTGATAAATATTAGAGTGGCAGTGATGAGGCCCAGGCATCAGCATACATGCAATTTACAAAAACATGGGAACTCCTGTCACTACTCAAAAGTAAAATATATTATCAATATACCCTATATATTTACAGATGACAAACTATCTCAGTATAATGGAAAATTCCTAGCACACCAAGAACATTCAGTCAATACTAAATGAGCCAAAAAATATGAAAATTATAATGACTAAAGCACATAAATAATGACATAAATTTTCTAAATAATTTATTAATTCCTACATATTTGTAGATTTTTCAAAGAAAGCAAAGCGATTTTGTTCATGGAAGTCTAGTCTCCAAAATTTGAATTTGTGTATTTGAAGCTTCATAATTTTAAACAAACTCTGGATAACAGCATAAACCACAGAAATATGAGATACATTTTTTTTGTCCCCCAAAAGCATACCGATTAGATAATTAATGGAAATACTGTTAGGGTATCACATGTTAACACAAACATGTTCGGTGAGCAGGATGCAGAAGAAATATTACACAATATGGACATTTAAAAGGTTAAAGTGGCCTAATTATGAGAACTAACTAAAGAAATAAACTTCCTGAGTTACAAATAAGAGCCCCCAAATCATTCATTTAATGAGAAATAATGCACCAATTGGGACATTGTAAATAAGGAAAATTTCTGATCCTACGTCACAATGTCATCAGCATATGTCATATCAAAAATAACTCAGGCACTGTTTCATCAAGTAACAGTAGTTTTACATCTTATCATTGAATCTGAGTTAAGAGCAACAGGTAGCATCCCTGTTTTAACTTCTCATGAAAATTTAGATCAAAAGTCCTACATACTATATATTTCTTTATTATGAAATTCTGACATTGGTATGCAAAAATACTATCCATTCAATCTTGATTAATTTCCCCAACATTCACAACAGTGCAGCAAACACTGAACTCTCATAAATTAATTATCCTACAATTGACAACAGCTTTTCCAAATTATTTTATCATAATAGTCTGATCATGTAGTTTAATTTATAATTTTCATTCATTTTACTGTAAAGAAAAAAAAAAAACAAGAGTGACTTATCCAGGATAACAGAAAATGTTACAAGCAGAAATAAAGCTGAATTCAAATTTCAGTTCATTTAATCAGAAAATATTATGAGCCTATTATATGAAGGGCACCATGGGGAAGAAAAGGATCAATGAGACATGAACTCTACCATTAAGGAAATTGCAGTCCTATTATAACAAGAGAAAATTTGAAAGAGTTTATTAGATACTACAATAAAGGAACACAGATATTATGGTATAATGGAATAGCAAGGATAAAATGATGAATTGAAGTCAGAGTCAAAGAATTCTTCACTGAGGAATAAAAAGAATTCTACACTGAGGAGGTGATAGATGACATCTGAATTGGACTCTGAAGGTGGGGGGTGGAGGACAAGAAATGATGGTCATTACAAGCTGAGCAGTCAGAGAGCTGAAAATATATGAAATAACTGCATAAAGTATATAGGTAATTTTTTTCAAATGTCAAAAATAATACATATTTAACCTAAATGAAGCCCAAGAATAAGACTCACTTAAAGACAGACACAGCAGAGACTGGCAGGTGTTCTCCAATACTTTTCCCTATAGGTAAGACTCCCAAATTTTAACATACCTCCTGCGATAAAGACTATATTCTCCAGCTTCCCTTTCAGGTAAATGCAACTATACATATACCAGTGGAACATAAGGGGTAAAAATGCACTCAACTTTCAGAACATTTCTAAAAACAAATTGCACAGGTACCTCCTGCTGCTGCCTGGAACATGGACTTGGTGGCCTATCATGTTAGATAATGGGGATGAGGACAAAATCCCAGGGATCACAGAGCAATAAGACAGTTGGACCCAAGCTCCCTGGATATTCTAGTATAGCAAAACTATCTCATCATTCCTACCTTCAGACTATCACATAAGAGATAAACTTCTCTTTGATAAACTACTTATGTTGGGGCCCTAGTATTCCAAAATACTCATGAAAACTTACTGGCTTATATAAATAGACTTTCATAAAACAAATACAAACCAAAGTACCTTCTTGGATTTGAAAAATGTTTAATAAAGTCAGCAGCACACAATTCTAATAGACTTTCAGATCTATTTTTAAATTTCAATCTATATAACTGAGGCAGTAGCAAGTTCAGAGATCATCATATGATAGGTGAAGAAGAAGACAACATATCAAGAATTCAACACAAAAGTGTTTGACAGCACCAACTGTATTGAATTTAATCTGCAAAATAATCATTACATATATTCCATACTGCATTGATATACAAAATATCCACTTATAAAGAAAAGTCAAATGTGTTATTAATGCCATAAAAAAAGAATCCATAATGTGTAATTTCACATTAGCTGACAATGTTTTCATTTACCCACTGGACAACGCAGACCCTTCGATTTTATTGTGATTACATTTAAATATTTGCTACCCATTTTATTTTCATGGAGAACATAAATACACATCACAGCGTGAACGAAGAAACAAGAGAAGGTTGGCTGCAAGATTCCACAAAGGAAAGTCTGAAAAGAGAACAAAGGGTGCTGGATGACCTGATTGCATCAAATTATCTACTGACAAATGCATTCTCCCTTCCTCCTGTCATTCTTCCTCATATTGCAGGCATCCCAAAGGAAAACTGGAATAAGCATATTCAATTAAAGACATTGTAACTTACTTAAACTCAATGGTTTTCTACATACGGCCACAAAGGCAGGAACATAAAGTAGCCACAACTGCCTCACCCTTTCTCATACTCTTCCTTTTGGGCATGGTCTTGATGGCAACAAGGAGCCAATGAGGCCAGAATCAAAATTTTAGATTACCAGTTCTAGTACAAACTACAGTAAAATTTCTTGTGCACCCTTAACTCCTGCCAACAGGTAACAGAAGATGACCGAATCAGTGAAAACCCATTACTTCAGGAAAATCAATTGAAAGACGTCCCTTCTAATAGTACCTTAGAATAGAAGATTTATCTTCCTCTCTTTATATGGTCTAGTCTTTGCTTTCTACTGGGCTTTGCACATACTTCTCAAAATCTGAAATGACCAGCCTCTTCTAAGTTTAAAGATGAGTTCAATATTTACTAATTCTATTATGGTAGACAACTCACCTTCCCTAAGCCTTGGTTTACTGATCTGTAGTAAATTAAAAGCATGAGATTATGTGATCTTCAAAGTCCTCACAAGAAACAAAATGTCCTAGTTCAGAGTTAAACTTTTTTTTGCGTCATAGATTGCATCCTGATACGTAGAGGTTTTTTTTTTCTTTTTCTCCAAAGAAGTTTGGTTACAAATGCATTCTCAAAAGCATAAAGTTGGGATAATAACAACAATAATTAACCCCTTGTGTATACTATTCTTGTCTTTACCAAAGGTTGTAATTCCTCAGCTTTTAGATTATTCAACCCACTCTGCTCTTTTTACAAGGCACAAGTCT
Source organism: Scalopus aquaticus (assembly GCA_004024925.1). Lineage (NCBI taxonomy): Eukaryota > Metazoa > Chordata > Mammalia > Eulipotyphla > Talpidae > Scalopus > Scalopus aquaticus. The sequence continues at coordinate 58,989 of PVIJ01001746.1, forward strand.
AAGAAGACCAGAAACCACTTGGGGCACCAGGTGGTTGAAATCTGGGTAAGGGAAAGACCAGACTTAAAATTTTAGGTAATTATTTGCTCCAAGCTGCTCAAGACGCTTTAGACACTATTTTACAATTCCTTATCACTTTCTCATGAGAAAAGAAGATTATACCACTAAATTTAGTATACAATCCAATTTTGAAGATTAAAAGTTTTTGAATGGCTATTTCAAAAGAATGGTGCCAAAACAGTACATGAAAGATATTCTAATTCAAAAATTATCTTTCCAATATTAAAGATGGTGAAAGAAATGAGCAGTAAAAACTGTTCCAAGTATTTCCAAATAGTGCTTTCTATGTTTCTGATTCAGCACTTTTCTTCTTGGAATGCAGGCATATAAGGATTCCAAGTAATTTTTATTGATTGTAACAGAGAAGAATTTAAGATTTGAGTCAATGGTTGTTTAGATTATTCCACTAGTAACAACTTGTTTCATCAAATCTTTGTGGATGTTTTTTTCTATACCTAGCAGTTGCAGTTACTAGCAGGACAAGCTCAATGAATACAACTTAAGCTACAAATTGAATAATAATATTTGTACAAACTGTTATCTCTACTGCAGACAAGCTAAGGAAGAACTGAGTCATGATATTCAGGCTACTGCAGGCACCCAAAAGTAGAAGGCTGCCTGGAAATGTCATAAATCGATTGGAAAATTAAAAAAAAAAAAAAAGGAAAGGTTGGTCCTTTTATATCTTCCAGTGGGAATACATGGATGGATGAGATGAGGATGGATGGATGGATCATGATACAGATTACCAATAACATTAAAATATCTCTGATTATTCTCTGCTTAAGAAAATTTCCTAAAGAATGCATTAATCACTTATTCATCTGGGCCTTCTTTTGATTCCTAACATGTACCTGTGAAAAGAACAGTGTTGACAATTTAGCCTTTCTACCCCTAGCTAAGCAGTTTAGTTAATCCTATCTATTTTCATTCCATTGTTTCACAAGTGCACTGCCTGCACCAACTAAAATTGCGTTTTGGATTATTTTGCTCACACTTAGCAAGCTCCCAGAAACAAGAGTATCAAACTATAAATCCAAAGTCAACAATAAGAAGGTGAGAGTCCGATGAATCCTTAGTTCTCCCAACATCACAGTGTGTTTTCTTCCCTCACAAAATTATCTTCTAAACAAACAAGTGACATTTCAGATTTGTCTTGCTGTTGTCCATAAACCTAAATCTTCAGAGTCATCCTCCTCATCTTGGACAAACATCACACTTAAAATTCCTTTTAGGTTTTGAATCCTCCAACTCTAAATGGAGTATAAAAATGCTTTTTTTTCCAACCTTCAACCCTTTTTACAATTAGGCTATAAAATTGAAAAAAACAAAGAATTTTAGGTCACCTTCTAAAAGCTAAACTGTAATAGCAGTAATGTGTGAGACACTCGATAATTATCCAGAAAAGCTGCTGAGGGAGGTGGGGAGTGGGGGGGGGGGGTGAAGAGCATTTACTTTATAGAATCATATAGCCAATACATTTTTAATTAAAATTTTATTAGGGTCAGAATACAGGTACTTAAAAAGGTTAAGTGCAACTGGTCCTGAATCAGATATCAAAACCCAGGTTTGTCACTTACTAGCTGGATGAACTTTCTCAAGCTACTTAACCTCCCCTGTTTCAGTGTCATCCATCTGTAAAATGTTAAACATAGTAATATATACATATTTTTAATATATAATTTATGTAAAGTCCTTAGCATTTGGTTTAACATAAGTAAACGACCAAACACAGCATGGATTTTTTCATCAAGTCCCCACTCATTAATTTGCTCGATATATTAAATAAAGCATGTTGTCTCTGCACTATGCTAAACAAATTAATGGATAAAAAGATGTGAGGTCCTTATTTTAATAACCTTATATTTGTAACAAAAACAACACTTTTTTCATTTTGGAATATCATATATATATATCTATATATCTATAGATATATATATATCTATATCTATATATATATAAAGAATTCAAAAAAAATTTTGGAAAGTCCTAAACTTAATTTTTTAAAGCTACGCTCTAAGCTAAAGACATACTTCACAGAAGAGAGAATAAAAGAACTAATTAAATGACAAAGACAGTTCTAAAATCACACTGTTAAGTCCTCAAAGGCAACTTCTACAGTCTCAAGAAGACAGCATGTCCTTACTCAGTGTTAATGGAATAAATATATGCTTTAAATATTTCACAGGCCCTGGGATATTACACAGTGAGCCTCTATGTATCTCTACAACTTTATTTTAATTTCTCTGATGTCCCCAAATTTTACTACTAAGCACCTGGCTCAGCTCTGCACCTAAGAATTAAGAACTTGCCCAGGAGACAATTCCTAACAGGCTGCAGAGAGGGCACAGCTCTTATGCCAGGCTTGCACAACCCTGGGAACAGGCCTCAATTAAAAAAAAAAAAAAAAAAGTTAAGCGAAATCAACCAAATTTCAGATTCCTGTCAACAATTACCAGTTTGGTTTTGTGTAGGTTTGAGGAGGTTTAAGAATAAATAGTCCTGAAGTAGCCTGAAACAAATAAGACATATTCTCAGGAATTATTCACTGTAGCTTTTAGAAAACCTGGCTTAACAAAATGTCCTAATTTTTATTCCTCCGAAAACAAATCAACTATAAAAAGAAGTCCCATGTCAGCATATCAACTGTTTTGCATTTGAATTATGTTGTCAAGTTCAAAACAAGGAAGCAAAACTAAAATCATTTAGGCATGTGGCAATTAAGAGCACAAGCAATGAAATGAAAAAAAGAGAAAAGCACTACTCAGGAAAAAAATAAATAAATGCCTATTCCTCCCCAAAGATTTTCACCTGCACAGGATGCTTAGAAAGTCTCACATACAATGTAATTTTATATCAATTTCTGGTTCTATTTCTGCACTGAAATATTTATAGAGTGCTCACAGTATTTCTGGAGTAAATTATACCTAGATCTTGATAAAGCTGAAATCACCTAAATTACCTTTTTTGTTCAATTATATGGAAGAATGGAGAAAGAAAGCTTGACAGAATAAAAAGATGTATTAAGAAATGGCCATTTCATAGCTATAATTGCATACCTTAGTGAATATTGATGCCTGAGGGTTGTATGCAGTCACCACAGCTATTTTTACCAAAGGCGTCAAATAAAATCCAAATCAATTTGTTATGTGAATATACACATTATATTTGAACAAGAAACTTATTAAGCCAAGTATTCCATTGGTTTATATGTTAGACCTGACTTACAAAAACCCATATTCAGAGTATGGAAGAATGAAGCTAGTACAGGGTTAAGCATATTGCTATGAATACCTGTGATGATGAATCACATGCTCAAAATTCTAGAAATATTCCAACAGTATACCATGGACTTTAGAAATGTAAAATTCCAAATTCCGAATCACTATTATGAACTGAATGTTTACGTACACCCAAAATTACATATGGAAGCCCACCCCACCCCTCACTCCCCACCCCCAGTGTGTCTGCATTTAGAGATAAGTCATCCAAGGTTGAATGAGGTCATAAGGATGGTACCCTACTCTCAAAGAATTTGAGTTCTTATGAAACAGAAAAGAACTCAGCACACTGTTTCCTGGTTCCCTCTCTCCCCCCTTCTCTCTCTCTCTCTCTCTCTCTCTCTCTCTCTCTCTCTCTCTTTCTCTCTCTTTCTCTCCCCCGCCCCCACTTATTCCCACTCAGTTCATGAATGCCTACAGGGTGTGTTCCACTTCTACTTTTCAAAGCATGAAAAGATAATGGAAGATTTCACAGCAAAAGACAAGCAAGCAGTCAACTATATTTACAACCTCAGATGCTTGACTACAAAGGCTTTAAAACTGTCCAAGCTGAGGATCACTAGGGGTATTCTGAGGAATTAGAACCTGTTCTCTTAGGGTATGTTTCATATAACTATGTTTTAACTCAAGAAATGCTTCCACAGTAATTTCAAACACTGTCACTATAAAAGTAAACAAGCATAAAAAAATTTAATTTATGACAGATTACAAATGTTATAATTTAATTACAAAAAATGTTACAATTTTTAAATGTTATCCAAGTATATTATGAATTCTAATTCAACATATTTTATATTATTTAAATTGAAACTAATTATGTACCAAAAAAGCCTATAAAGACAAAAAAAATCTCAATTGACATATTTTGGGAGAACCAAATGTATATAAAAATGATCAGATTAGGGTTCAAAGTCTCATCTAAATGGAAGGTACAATGTATAGTTTCATTATTCATATCATAAGCCCTATGTTTTCAGGACAGCATGCATATATTCAGATATCATGTGACTAGGAAAAGAAGTACCACACTAATTTCATCTATTTAATACCAAAAATATAACTGACAAGATCTTTTGACTCATTGTTTAATAGGTATCATAACTTATCTGTGATACTGTGCATTATCGGTTAATAAATACTACTATAAACAGCAGTATTTGAGAGATTAAAAATGAATTTTAAAGGGACCAATGATTTTAACGAGACTACGTAAGAATATGGTGATAGTCATTAAGAAATTCTAAGTACAAAAAATGAGTGGCAAAGAGTGGGGATATAGAGAAAAATTTAGAAAGCAGAGCACTTCCCAAAAACCAAGTGGCCATACTTATATAGGAGGCGAGAGTTAAAATGACTCTGACTGAGAGTCATTCTAATCTGAGTAATAACGACAGGTATTGTCATCTACGAGACAGATTACTCTAGAGACTATCAGGAACACACACAAGGTGTCTAGGTGTGTGTTCTAAACACACAAATGTATAGACTTCCCTATGTTTCTGTTTAGTGACACTATTGTTTTATACATTTCTCTCAACAGCTGACTGTGCATATCACTTCCACAATGATTTAGAATTTAGCACACGGCAGGGATGACACTGTGAGCTAACACTTCAATTCTAAAATGTCCAACATAAACAAAACTAGACTACCATTTCAGTATGATGGGAAGAATGCAAACATGGAATCTGGCGATAAAAATTGATTTTTCAACGGAAATTATTTGTATTTCTTTCTTATCTCTAGACAAAACATTTCAGCAGCAAGAATCATCTCCTATAGCACTAATTAGAAACGTGAATCTCACAAAGAGAAATGCCAAGAAATTTTATCATTTGACACAATACAAGGTAATAGAATTTTCTGACATTTTATCCCCTCAGAAAAATGCAACGTTGTTATTAGACCACAGTACATAGTGGAGATCCTAATATCAGCATATCAAAACAAAGATTGCAAAACAAGAATACATAAAAAAGGCGTTAAGAGAAGTCACTAAAAACAAATTTATTCTACGAATTATCATTGGGAAGGAAAAATTCTCATTGACAACAGAATTACAAAATCTTGTTTTGTCAATTACATGTTCCACATTGCAAAACTGAAAATATGTCCATAGTCTGAGTAACACTAAACAACACAGAAATTTTTTTATAAACATTTTCAAATGTCCCTACTATGATACATAGTTTTGGACTATTATTTTGTAAATGTTGATGCACTCTAATGCAGAATTTTTTAAAGAAAAATAATCTCTAAAAAAAAATCTGTAAAAATGTAAAAAGGTTATATCCTAAATACTCCTTGCCCCAATCCAACAGAGATTTTATAGTCTGGGGATGGAGAGATGAGGGAGTGAGGATGCCTACATTTTATGACTGCTTAACTCTATTAGAAATTTATTTACCTATTAAAAATTAAATGAAACCTGTATCAAAGTTCATGCTACATTCATAGCAGAAACCTTGCAATGACAGTGCCCACCCCAGCATATTAAGAAATTTTCCCTCACTGATGAATGGCTGCTCTTGCTAGGTAAGTGCTGCAAGTCTCACTTCTTGACCTTGCTGCCCCTGTTTTGTGTCAGGACAACAAAGCAAACATTCTTTGGAAGCATCAATTTAAAAATTACATGAGCAGAGAAAAGCATATCCTCAGGCAATAAAACTCCCTCAGTACTCTTTGAAAAGGAATCATAACTTCTGAATAAGCAAATCAAAAACAGAAAAGTAGAATTAGGGCAAGCCCAAAGTCATCTAACCCAACCTGGTAATTGGAGTTAGTCCTCTTTTTCTATGAACGTATTTTTAAATACTGCAGACAACACCCTATATAGCAGCACCTATATAGCAGCACCCTAACTTACAGAGGCAGGGGCAATGTTTAGCCAAGCTGTCCAAACATGCATATGGAATATCTACCCACAAAGGCAGCTGATGTAGTAATACGCACATTTTTATCCTTTCCATACAAGCACATGGCTATCTGATTATCAGATCTGAGAAGCATTTCAAACAACTATGTTTTATCAATTGTTGACAATTGATAAGCACCAAGTAACAGAAGCCGGAAAATACTAAGAATCAGTAAAGCAAGCACATGGCTGGACTACAATAAAATAATGTTGACAAAATCATCTATGCTACTGTATAGAGAATTAAAACTTACCTAATGCACTTTCATTAAAAAAATCTAGAACTCATGCCATATTCATTTTTTCAACAAAACATGTTTTCTGACAATGTATTTTATCCAAATACCTTTTAAAAATCAGATAAAAAAACTTATTTCAGTTTGTCTTTTCCAATAAACCTTAATCATATGCCACAGATTTCATCAGTTACATGAAGATACACAATGTATAGAAAAGTTGTCATCTTTTTTTAATCATGTCTATATGAAATTATGTGACTTAAGGGTTACTTGAAAGGAGGAAAAGATAGCCTGAAATATCAGGAACTACATCTCAATTAGCAATATTTCATATACTGAACATAATTCATATCAACTTTGCCAAAATTATAGGTGTAGTTTTTATTTTATGTTACGAACTTAAACCAGTGGCGCATACAGCATTTTTAAATGAGCGACAGTACAATAACTTGTTCACAGAAAACCTGCAGCAACTACCAGCAAGCAAATATTTAATGGGATTCCCAACATACTTTTGATCACAAACTTGAATAGGATGAAAAATACAACATGCTATGTTAAAAAGAAGCTTCTACCTCTAAAATAAAAGCCAAAGTCATCACTAAGTGCCAGCAAATTAACATCTTGAGAAAGAAGATTATTTACTCAACAAATATTTATTGAGTATCTGCTGAGTACCAGGAGAGCTAGGTACCCTGCTCTTAAAGAGCTCTAGAGCAGCAGAAAGACAAACAAGGACAAAATTACAGTATAATAAGGTAAATGCTAAGGAGATCTATTGGCACACAGAATAAAGGACCCCCATGGTACTTGAAACAAATGCATTAATTTACATCCAGGTTTGGAATGATGAAGGATACAATGTTCACTTTTCCAGAAATGCTAGTACAGTGGTGGGCTCTGTTCCATTAAAGAAAAGCACCAGAGAGTTGTGGCTACATTAGTAACCTTCAAAATCACTCCCCTGCATTTAATCAGTTATATCATGAATCTGCATTTCTTGAAGAGCTAGTCATTAATAAATACCTAGGATTAAACAGCTATGTTTGACCTTATAATGATGGAATTTCTAAATGTAACCTTACTTTAAAACAGATACGGTTACACTTCATTAACTCAGTTACCTTAAATATTTGGAAAACATTTAGGAACTTGGAAGGTAGCAAAACAGTACATTAATTTGGCAAAATAAATGTCAACATATGCTCCCTAAAATATATATACTTAATATACAGGAAAGCCTGAAATTCACTCAAAATTTATATACTTTTATTTTAGAGATGATTCTAATAAGCAAACGAGAACTAGACTATAAGGGAAGAGTTGTCACAGATACAACAGTTCCAAGTTATGATTGACAGGAGGGAGGTGATTTCAAAGAAAGGTGAAAAGAAATGATAACACTGAATGTGTAGTCTGAAACCCTTCAGTATAGAACTGATTTGAGAAATAAGAACTTAAAGGCAAATATGGTCCATTTCTTTGCCTTTTCTTTCTCTTACTCAACTTGGGATTCCTTGCAGGTATTTTGAATAATACTAAGCTGGTTCACCAGTATTTGTAATGGTGAACAATTTTTTCTTTACAGAAGGATCTAGTAATGGATGGGAGGGAGGGCTGTATTTAGAGAAAAAGGAAATTATGTTTTTCATTTCAGTGTTCTTTTCTCTTTAAAGAAACCTGGTTTTTGTTTTGTTTACTACACATGCTTAAAGATCTATAATATATATCATTCTGGGAAGACTAGCATTTTGAAAAATATGAAATGTTGTTACAATAATAACTGTAATTAAAATGCTGTTCAGAGCCATGTACGGGAATTTTATATCTCAAGGTACCTAACAACAGATAGCAGCATAGTCACTCCTGTGGAGAAGAATATCTTAATGAATGAATTTCAAAGTCTGCTTAGAGGAGATGCTTTTTATGTGTGTGTTGGCAGATTCCTCTGGCACAAAGCCCATATTCCACAGAAGTTGATATCCGAAGATTTTTTATCTTCTTTTTTTCTTTTGACTGCAGCACAAACATTTTTAGTGCTTTCGAAATGGTATAAATATTTTCAGGGTTTTCGACAGGCAGCAAGGAGAAAATTAATTTCCAGGTGTCCCTGTTTTGTTCCCTAACTCTTCATACTGACACCTGGCTAAGAAGAACAGAATCTTCTCTAAAGGAGCAGTGGGCTCTGTCAGCAGCTTCCCTCTCCATTGTTGCCTCCACTTTGTGGGGGAACAACTATTACAAACAGTGCAGTTATATTATCTCACGTCCTTTCCTCAGAATAGGCAGAAAATGCCTCCAAACAGAGCTGAAAATTTCAGCCTATGTGTCCTTCACTCCACTAAGTTGGGATGTCCATAGAATAAACCTGCAAAGGATGTACTTTGAACTGCTGGAAGGCAATGATAGCCACATCAACAGGCATGGGAGTTATGGGTAATACCAATTACTTTGGAAAAGTTAGCCTCATGCCAGATGAATATTCATTTCTTTCCCCATGTAGATTGAATGTCAGTCAAAAAACTCAAAAGATAACTCAGAAGGCTTAATTTTCACCATGCGTAACCACTCAATGGTTTGCAAGAAGACAACTTCATACAAAGAAAATACTCTAGGTAACATGGATGACTGTATACATATGTTACAGCTCCATGGTTTTTTTTTTGTAACAAACCTACTTTTCACTCCAGTAATATATAAGATTTCTAAGGGTTCTAAATTTCTGGCTAAAGCCAAAACCCAAAATTTAATAAATAAAAATAAGGAATCATTATCAATCAACAAAACAAATATCCACACAATGGAATATTATTTGGCAACAAAAAGAAATGAAGTATTGATTGATGCTACACCACAGATTTACCTTGAAACCATGATGCTAAGTGAGAGGCCAGTCATAAAAGGCTACATATCGTATGCTACATTGTTTATGCACCGTCCAGAGTAGGCAAATCCAGAGACACAGAAAGTAGGTTAACATTTGTCAGAGGCCTGGAGGAGTATGGGAAATGACAGCTAATGGGTACAGAATTTCATTTTAGGTGATAAAAATGTTCTAAAATTAGAGATGTGTTATAAATTAGATAATGGTGATGATCATACAACTTTGTGAGTATACGAAAAAACACGGAATTATACATTTTACAAGGGTGAACTTTACGTTACATGAATCATATCTCAATAAGGCCGTTAGTAAAAAAAAAAAAATGCTGCATAGCTGATTCATGATGCTCCATGTAGAGGAGTTCTAAATATAAGATAACTAAATTTCTAGCCACATTCATTGGCACTCTGAAATTTATCACAGTGAGCTCATCTTTATATCCTGGGATTTATCTCTTAAGCCTGCAAAAGTGTTTTGCCTTCAGTACTCATTTTCAGAAACACAATCTCCTCATATAAGAAAAAGAAGCAGGAGTAACTCCAACAAGGGGCAAACTGCCATAGTACTGTTCTTTATTAATAAATTGTGTTCTATATCAGTGCAGCTAATGTAATTTATTAAGCAAATGTGTAATTCCAAGGAAATCTTTGGTCATCCCAATGTTTGTCAACCACAAAAGAATTTTCAGTAGTTACTTAATTCACAACCAATCACAATATCAAAGAAAATCTAGATACACCCATATTTTATAATTAGTGGCAATTATTAATCAATGAAAACAGAAAATGCTGTAAATGTGAATACTGACCTTGTTTCTTTTAACCCTTCTTTCTGAATGACTTCCAATATCTGCTTTGCTGTCATTGGTGAGTTTGGGTGCTTTTCTAGTGCCTAAAAAATAAAGATAAACATAAGATTCCTTGATTATTGTATGTAAGCTTACAAAATCAATACGCATGTGAATCATGCAATGTTTTCTTAAAATTTTAAAGGGAATTGATTGTTATGTCAAAATAAGGTCCCACCACAAAGCTCAGGTGTCCAAGTGAGTATGCAATTTTTTTCTGGACATTTATGGCAATTTCTGCAACATATAGGGAGCCATTCTTCAAAAAAATATCACAAAGGCATACACACACACATAAAAAAGGAAAGGTGAAACCAAGGAAACAAAGTTAAATTTTCCTTTATTAAAAATTACTAATATCTTATATTTAGAGACATTTTCAGGCTGTTAAAATGTTTCCTAAATGTCCAGGGTCTAGGAAACATGGAGCCCAAATACTATCAATAGCAGAAGTCAAAGTGCTCATCAGAAATAACCTCACTGGATTTGTATTTCCATGAATCTCTTTTGTATTAAAAAAAAATGAGGAGAAAAAGCCTTCATGGCCAAAATATGAAAGAAACATACAGAAGCCCAAAGTACTCATTACAGTGTGTTTTCCAGTTCAGCTCAGTTTCCTTTCTTTTGCCTTTTCCAATTAACTTTCAGTAAACCCCTTCATCTTCCCATTCAGCCCATCTCAGTTTATGAACTGAGTCCCATTTTCTTTCTCTCCCCTTCTGTCCTACTTTTTGTGAGGGAATTCTTTTAAGCAAAGTAAGGGGTATTCCTGGGACAAAATTATTTCCATAGGCATTAGACCATCAGCCCGGGAAATCACATTCCGTTATGTATCTAGGGACTTAACTACAAGTAGGGAAAGAGCTAAACAGTGTCCACACTGCTCACCAACAGGGACCACAGGGACCATCTCTGGGTACAAAAAACAAGTCTACACACAATGACCTCCTCCAAGGGCAGATGACTCCTACTTAAAGATGCTATACAGCAGTTTCTTGCACAAGTCACGGCCTCATGCCACTTAAGGATTTTAGAGTTCAGTTTATGGTTATTATTCTAATTAGTTAGAATTAACAGGGTCACTCTAAAAACTAAAAATTGAAAAGACTTCCACATCTGTTCAAAAACTCTTTGCTCTCTTATACTGATAATGGCCAAATTTCAACTAGCTCACTAGCAAAAGTTTAGTTCCTCAAAGTCCTTATTTACAGCCTGCCCCACCTTCCCATTAGGGTTACTTTTCTGCTCTCATTCTATCTGGTTCCTCTACTCCTCCACTTTTCCCAGTCTGGCTCAGCCCCATAGTCATAGCTGGTAAGTACTCTAAAGAATAGAGAAATAGGAGCTACACTAGAAAGAGGGCACAGCAACAAATATGTCAGCAGGAAAGAAGGAAAATCGTCCCCACAGAGGAGGGCACTGGAAAGCTGAACTGTAACTGGGGAAGGGGAAAAAAAGAAACACAGGCACTAGCTGTATAGGGAAGAGGACTAACACGTAAAAATACTGGATAAAAAAAGGCAAGAAGGAAACTGCATAATAGAGCTGAAAAGGGGAAAAGATTAAATCACAAAGAAAAGCGAGAAAGAAATAGACATGAAAACAAAAAGGCTGACAGTGTTTTTAAAATAAGAACTGTAAGTGGAACAGTGCAAACTCATGAATTACTGAAAGGAGATATACTGTGGTCACATGGAGTATACAGAGTGGGCATCACCCCAAATGACAGGCAATGCTGGAAAAACTAAAGGTCTCTCATAAAAGACATGGGCAGAAGGATGACAGACACAAACATACACAAGTAAGCAAACAAGGAAGAGGGAAACTGGCAGGGAGAGGCACAGGATGGCAGAAGGAGGGGGACAGTGGAGAAGGGAGAAAAAGGAGGAAAATTGAGCTGAACTGGGAATGTCCAAAGGCAAACTGATTAAATCTAGAAAGGGCCGAAGAGGAAATTCCAGTGTACTGGGCAATGATTTAATGGAAATTTGGGTGCACTCGAAAGTGGGGTTACTCACTGTGGAGGATTCCCTGTTTCTCTTCCTGAGTACAGGCCCCTCAGCACACCTGGGCAGCTCCTCCCAGCAATTGAGAGAATTTGGATAGCCCTGTCCCCTTCTCTATGACATCACATCCTACTCTACAAAGGAAGTAAAAGTGCCAAGAATTACATCATGAAGTGGATGAGAGGCAGGAAGGAAATGATGAAGCCACATAAAACACCAGAAGCCACCCTCAGTTCCTGCAAGACAGAGAAAGGAGACAGAAGGAGAGGTTCCTGGGTGTGAACGAGCTTCACTGAACTAACTGTGTGACATTAATAGAACAATAGATCGGGAGAAATTACCTTCACGGAACAAAACATTGATACCATCAAAATAATGTGACAAATGGCAGAGACGTGAATCAGACTCGCAGGCAGCCATACACAAACATGACAGCAGGAAGAAGCCACATCCAGAGTGAAACGGCATCCTAAACTACGAGGCCCAGACTTCAGATTCTAGAGTCATTGCCCCTTACTCCAGCAGTCACTTGGCTATAAGGTGTACAGTTTCATGCACCCTCCAAAATAATACTCATTGAATTACACCTATTGACTTTACCAGATTCAACTAGTATTTGAATGCTTTCATAGTTAGGTAATGCTTAATTTTAACATATTCCTTTAGTTGATTTCTATCTTGTACCTACCTCTTTAGCAACTGGGGTCAAGGATACATTAGGGCAGAGAAGGGAGCTGGATTGCTCACAATTTTTGTTCCTTTGTTAAAAATCGTTTTTAATTTTTATTTATTATTTTACTTGAGTAGCATTAGCATCCTCCCCACCAGGTACTGCCACTCTTCCATACCCAATGCCAAATCAATTCTTAACATTATTTCCTATAGTGAGATTTTTCTAAAAATAGGACCAATCCGTATTTTAGATAATCAAAATAAGTTCACAATGGCCTGGGCAAAATGACGTAATTGTGATAAAACAGAAATTAAATTTAAAGTTTGCCATGGAAAATATTGCAACTAATATTGCATTCTGAGAACAAAAACTGTAAAAAATGCAAACTCATACATAATACTACAGAAAACAAAATGTACAGAATAAACCACTGCTAATATGTTTATTTTCCTTCTAGCTTTTTACTCATATTAGTTTTAATATTAATATATAAAGAATATGTATATATAGAAAAGGATCTTATCTTTCTCCATGTAATTTGAATTCTTCAAAACAGGCATCCTAACACTGGGGATAAGCATTGCCATTATTTTAAAAACTCAATTAATAAAAATAAATTTTCCAAAGACTATATTGAGTGCAATATTCTTAGAGTATTACCGAGTAAAAGAATGTGAACTCAAGTCTTTTGTTACACTGACAGTTATTTCTAGAATAATTTAACAATTTATACTATCACCAAGAAATGAATCTGCCTCTCTCACTACAATTTCACAAGTATGAAGCATCACAAGTATTTTAGTAATACTTGACAGCTTGGTAGGTCTAATAAGTAGTTACTCATTGTTATTTTAATTACACTCTAAATATTAACAAAGCTCAAAGTTTTGTTTTGTTTTTTTTTTTTTCAAACTGATGCCACATGGGACATGAGGATATGACAGGATATTTCTGTTTTCCTTATTAATGTGTAAAAAGCTCATTGTTTTGCATAGTAACAATAGATATTTTTCCTTTTGTTGATTACACTTTGGATAGTTAGGGAGATACAGAGTTTTCTTTGTATGAACAACTCCATCAGGTTTTTCCATTGCGATACTACTGCTCTTATGTTTACCAATTCCTTTAATTCAGAGAGCATGCAAATGTCTACAAATATTTCTTTCAAATCTTTTTATGCCTTTATTTTTTAATTCATCTGTACTTTATTTTTCTGTACCAAAGTGAAGCACTCACTGAAGTCCCCACCTCCAATTAGTGAAGTTTCACCAACATAATGTTTCGTAAGCCACTTGCAGTTAGCAAGGCATCCTCTACCACATATCAATGCTAGAATAAGCTCTTTTTTGATTGTAGAACCAATATGTAAACATGGGAACATAAAACATAAAATGCACAAAAGTGGAGCTGATCTTGTTGAAGTGGAGATGAGAATGCCCAGAGCCCCCAGAGTTATTCCCTCTTGTGGCTAAAAGACACATCTGGGCATCTGCATGGTTCTGGGATAAACTGAAACCACTGTCCTTGGGGCTCATCCAGAAGTCCTGGTAGGTTTCCGTGATCTTTCAGTCAGTTACCGGGCCAGTACCACACTGCTTTAATTGCTGTTCTATTATAATACACATCATTATCTGGACAGAACACTGCCCTCATTATTCCTTCTTAAATTTTTAATTCTTCACATCTTTATATTTCTAGATTAAATTTAGATAGGAACTAAATGAATATCTAATTAAATTTTTAAGAAATTTACACCCATTATTCCATGTCTTTAAATTTTATTTTATCAACTGTAATAAGCTTTTTATTATGTGTTTTACATATTTGGTTGCAAGTACAAATAAACTTTTCATAAAACACTCATTTTATTGCTAATGCACACAAATCTGTTGAGTTATAATTCTCTATTGAACAGCTTAATTGATTACTTAAAATATCTAACAGTATAGAACACAGAATCATTATTTTCTACAAATAATTTTAATTTTGCTTCTTTTCTAATAGCTCTGCTATCCTTCATGCATTATTTACTTTAAATAAAAACTAATTTTTTCTATTCCCTTTCAAAATTTTTTGCTAAAAATTGAGCTAGTTTGTAATTTATTTTCCCCCAAACAAGCTCCTTTAACTTGCCAAATTACCCTTAGACTATCTGTATCTGGAATCATTAGAACTAGCACTGCCAAGAGAAACTTGTAATTATAAACCACTGACCAATAAGAGTCTGTCACAGTATTCCCTCTTTACATAAAATGTCTTCTCCTCCTTTGTCAGATTGTATGATTCTCCTGTATTTAGAGCTATACTTGTGATTTCACTTTCCTCTCACTCTGAGAGTTGTGTCTTACACCTCATCTACTGAAGTCCTTTCAGTTCTCAACTACCTTTTTTCTTTTGCACTGCTACCCCCCAATAGGCTTCAAGTTCAGTACTGCTCTCAAAAAAGGAGAATTTTCATGGCTAGGTACACAAAACATACACACTGTCAGCCACCTTCCAGCAATGCATTTCTTGTATTTTTTGAAGGACATGCAAAGATGTGCAGAAATGCCAACTGCACCGCTGGATTTCACCTCCTTTATGGAATGGGTCAGGGCCTATTTCAAAGATATCTACACTCATGCAATTTTGAGGTAAGACAGCCTCACCCCATACACCTCCTCCCCCAGATTTCTGTATGTCCCAGTAGGAGGAGGGGGAAAAAAACCTGCAAAAAATGGATAATGACAGAGTTAAGAGAAAGGAAGAGATACCAAATCATTGAGGCCACAGGTCAGGTTAAGAATGTATTTTTCTGTTTCAGATTCAGTCTTTCAGCAATTTTCTGGTCCAGAAATACAATTTTAAGACTTACTCAAGACTTTCTCAGTGCCTCTCGGACAGAAGTCATTTCAAGTATCCTCAAGATAAACATATTAGACAACTATTCATGTAATGGTTAAAATCTTGGCCCATCAGGCCCTACATAAAATTTTCTAGGATATTTTACTTATTTGACTGCAAAATAAAAAGAACTTGATAATTTGAGAATCATGTCAATGATACATATTTAGATTACTGGCACGCTAAATAAGTATCACACACCAGGCTCTCTCTTTTTCTAACAATGTGTCTTCCCTTAATCCATACTGGTAATTTATTAAAATGATTAGGTGTTTAATGCCTCTTGTCTTAAATAATTTTGAGATTAAAAAAATAATGTACTATAGAGTCCTTTCACACAACACATTGTTTCATCTGCTTTCATACAACACATATGACTTTATTTGATCCTAACAGGAACAACTCAGTAAGAAGTAAAGAGGAATAGGTTTAACTCTCTCTGAGATTCACAATGTTGAGTAAAATGGTCCAAAGTAATAAAGTTACTAAGTAGAAGAACAGACTAGTCCTGTTGATGAAGATATTTAATAATAGTTAAGAGCAGCAAATACATATTAGCCACCTGCTAAATCTATAGGGACTCTATATTACAAAAGATTTAAGTATTCATAAGTGTAACATTCCATATTTCCATTATTCTTGAGAAACCTCAAAGGCACATGCCACTTTGAATGAAACATGACTTTGGATCATCGGGTAGTATTCAGATGAGGAAATAATCACATAAAATGTGACAGCACTCACCAAGTCCCTGGCATCTGCAGCTCAGCTTATTTCTCTGCTCCAACATATATGATCACCAATTTAGAGTTTAAGATGATACCCTTTTCTATTTTACTTGCTTCATTTTATAGGAAAGTTACACTCTGCAACAGCATCTACATATGTTTGACTTCAAAGATAGACAAAGTATCATTGCATTAGCTTTGAGAATCAGGCCACTGGGCCTACTAAACACAGGAAAAATAAAAGCAGCCTCCAGGAAGATAAAGTGCCCCCAAACTCCAGCAGCTAGTGAGTGACAGGTCCAGACACTATGACACTGATGTCTGCTCCTTCCACTAAGTTACAATTCTTCTGATCACGAGCACAGGAGCTTGAGAGAGACTGAAGACCCACATGCAGTATCTATCTCAGAATACCCACCTCAGCAATCTCACCCTAAGAACAATGAGCTATCTCCAGGAACTTAGATAATGTTTTAAACTGTACTTTCCCTTGGTGGCACCTGTTAAAACTGTCCTTAATTAGCATTATCAGTTTAATGATATCTAATGACATTCTTCCTGCTATACTGCAAGTCTCATGAGAACAAAGATGTTGGTTCTCATTCACGTCTACATCCCCAGATTATAGTACTACTAAGTAGGCTTTGACAAAGAATGCGTCAGTATCGGGAGCTGTTTGAGTCACTACACTGGGGACTTTTTAGGTTAATAAACAAGGCAATGAGCTTTAGAGTCAGCTGAACTAAGAATCTCTACTCACCTGGTGTCTGATCTTAAATATTTAAGCTCTCTGAATATCAGTTTCTTCATCTTCTCATTTATAAAAATGTTGTGAGCACTAAATGAGATAATAAATGTAAAGCACTTATTATTCCAATATGTCAAATGACTGCCTAGAGCAATATACATTAATAAACATGAGCTAATACTACTGGTTCCGGGGAAGGAGGGGAAGTCTCTTTGAGCGCAGCCTAGAAATATGAATCTTTTCAATACAAAGAAGGGAGTTAAAAATTTGGACATTAGATATGGCCTCTTTGAGATTTCCTTCAAAACTGCACCAAAGTTTCTATAAATGATGTTGAATACATACTGCCAACCCCAACACTGCCTCATGTGTTCCACTGCACAGTCACAGGTAAATCTGCACTACACAATGTCTAGTTTCATCATACAACAGTTTTTCCCTGTGTTTATCAAGAGGGAATATACAATATGACACTCTTTTAGACACTCTTCTGATATGGAAGAACAGCACACTACTGGGACAAATTATCCTGTCATACGTGTGATACAAATCAAGGAAAAAATATAGAATATCAACAATAACAACTTAATTCCAACAACATATGCTTGGACAAACTTTCAAGCAAATATGATATATACTGTCATAGAATATCTATCTAAGGGAAATTCTTTCTTAGGGCAAAATTATTTTAGTTGCCTATCTTCATAAAACCTGAGCCCAGCTGAGAGTAAAAATGGCTTTCTAAGGTCTAGAACAGGTCAAAGAGAGTGACTGTTACCTGAATTTGCAGGCAAAATGCTATGCTATTGAAAAGATAATTCTAATTTCCTTTGGGATTGGCAACTTTTCTCTAGGTTTCTAATCTTTTGAAACAGCTGACATTTCTTTCTCACACAGAAAGAAAACAGAAAATGAGAAAATATTGTAAAATGTGGTAAAAAGGTAAAAGAAAAACAACTATTTAAAGGATCCATATGAAATCTGCTTTAGAAGTAAAACATTTTTAATAAAAAAGCAATCCTTCCACCACAGAAAATTTGCAGGCAGTCTACACTATTCAGAACCTACTAATTATTAAAAAGTTTTCATCTGTACCCAAGTCAAAATTCTGCTTTCCTGTTACTTCTATTATATAGTCTTAGTTTTTGCTTTTCAATGTGACTATTATTTAATATTAAATGACAAGCACTTTCCCAGCATGTAAGCTTAAAGTCTGGTGTGTTACATGAATTGACAAAATTGGATACAATAAGTCACTCACATGATATACGGCCACCTACTTGAAGCACTATTAGGGGTCCAGTCTCCTTTCATTTTCAGACTAATGGATTCCCAGTTTTTCCATCAATCCTCACATAAAAGAGTTTGCAGACACTACACCCTCTGAATCACCCTTCCTTGAATATTCTTGACTTTGCCAATGCAATTTTTAAAACACGTCTTTAAGAATCATACTAATTGAAATAAATTAGCTAAATACTATTGATAAGTATTCTAAATGTACTTTGATTAAAATGTAACAGAGTGAAACTATTACTTCCCCTTTCTAGCTCCTATAATTATATTAATAAAGATTAACATGACACTTGCTCTTTCAGTAGTCTTCATACTGTCAATCAAGTAAAACTTCAAAATCTTTCAACATTTGCTTCTCAAGTCACATGCATAATTCTGTCATGTATTTTCCAAACTTGCCAGACATCAATGTACACTTTTTAATGCACTAGTGTTTGTTTCGGTACATGTTTGCAGCCTCTAAAATCTCATTATTCCCAAATATCTAATCATCAAAGGCAATAATTTAACTTTGTGACATTCACAAATGTGAAAAATTTAACTATCTCAGTTAAATTTCATCTTTTTAGGTGAAAAAGGTTATTTGTTCAAGCTTATGGAGTTCTTTTGGGATCATTAGTCTCTTATTGAACTACTCAGTTTCTCTTTTTATTTTGTGATAACCACATATTTGACAAGCATGACTTTGATATATTCCTTCAAGTTATTCACTAAGAGCTGAATAAGGGAATGGAAGACAAAGCAGCAAACCATTGTGGCTGCCACTGGTACCTCCTTTCAGACAGACACTGATCAACCAATCAATATCCTTTGTCTACAGATGTTCAATCTGCTACAAATTCATTCAGTTATACTGTCACCCAGTTCATATTTGTCCATCACTTTTAAGAGTTTCACAATACACTATGTGAAATGAATGGCTGGAATTCAGCTCCAACAGAAGCATTCTCATGATGCATAGGTCTAATAATCCCATCAAAAGTAAATTAATTTGGTTTGACATGAATTAACTTAGAGAATCCATAATGCCTTCCAGGGATCACTCCTTCCATTACTAAATGCACAGTCATCTGTTTAATAATACACTCTAGGATTTTACTCAGAGTTGAAACACAGTTCAATAGCCTAAATACAAAATTTTTCTTTTCCCCCTTTTTATAATAACAACACTTGTGAATGTTCATGTAGCAGTTACTTTAAATCAAGCATTATTCTAACAGGCATCCAAATCCATTTAATCCTCACAATTGCCTTATCATAGAAGGGCTATTACTGCCCTCATTTTATAGTTGACAGATGAACTAATAGAGAAGAGTTAATTTAACTCTTCCAAAGTCACACAGCTACAAAATGGTAGATCTAAGATTTAAATCCAGGTGATTCAATTTGGGGACAATTACTGCCCTTTCTCTGTGATTTTCCCCATGATTATGATCAGAACTTCTTATTTTATCTGTAGATTCTTTCTTATCAACTCAGTTTTCATCATTTTTAATCATTTAAGACATGGTGAATATAACTTCTGTTACCGTCCTCACACCTTCTTAAAAATATTCACTAGTTTAAAAGAAAAAATAATATAATGCAATGTTTTAAAATGAGAAATAATTCCTGATGATAAAGTTGCCATGATTGTAATTAAAAACACTGTACTGACTCCACAGCAGCTAAAATGCAGAGGGGAAAAGGTAAGTTAACTGCCATTTGCTGAATGAAAGACATAGTTCGTCAAAACAGATTTTCCTTTTCCTAGCTCAGAGAACTGTCTCATATGGAAATTTATAGAGAGACACTGAGTGGTAATGCATAATATATTCAATAAGAGTTTTATGCAAGCAAACAAACATATATAAAATTTGTGAAATATGCCATAAAAATCTATACATCACATAAAAATATAATTGAAATGTGTTACGAAATAATCCAAGTACATAACCTACCCATGGTTCTGTAGGATTAAACTGAGTATATACTTTAATGTAACTTGGGAGTTCATTCATAATTCACTACTAAGAATAGACAGGGTAACTTTGAAACCAGTCTTGAAGAGAGAAGATTTAAAAGGAAGGGTTTTTTGATGGTGGGTAAATGAAGCACATAAACATATTGAGGGGTGAAGCTACACTCCTGAAATTATATAGTTCTGTAAGCAAATGGTAAAACAACAAAATTTGATTAAAAAATAAAGCAAAACAGGGCCTCCCTGGTAGCACAGCGGTTGAGCACTGCGCTGTGGAGCTGTCGGCAGCCCACGATGGGAGTTCGACGCCCAGCCGGGGAGAATCCCACATGGTGCAGCAGACCTCTCCTGCTTCACCCACTGCTCCCCTCAGCAGTGTATTTCTGATCTGCCTGTTCTGCTCCCCACTCTGTCTCTAGTGAACTCTCTCGCCGCCCCTCACCTCTGGCCTGTACCGCAGCTTTTATGTATAAATAAATAAATCTTTAAAAAAAATAAAATAAAGCAAAACAATATCATGAAAATTAAGGCACTTAATGTGTATTTTTCTCCACAGATGGGAGACTAAATACCTGTCCCTACAGAAATCTGTGATAAAAATTTGCATGCTCCTCAGAATAACATTCTGAAGCAGCAGTCAGCTGAAAGCCCAAGTTTCTTTATTTTGGGAATCCTTACAAGGTGCATGTGCTAATAAAAGCAGGAAGTACGTATACAAAGTTCAAAAAGAATTCCATGAGGGAAATAGGCTAGGCACTTTTATAAAATTTGACTTACGTTAAAATATTTAATTTTCACAATCCCCTAGAAAGGTAGATATTATATTCTGTAGTGAGACGCAGATATATTAATTCCCTATTCCAGGTTATTCCTAAGAAAGAAATAGAAGCAGGACTGAAACCCAAGCCTTTGGATTCCAAATGTTTCACAGTCACAATTTACTGCCTTGTAATAAACAGTGAAAACTATTTGGAGAATAATTTAGCAGTACTATTAAAATATAAAATGTAAGCCATCCCATCTGTTGAAACAAGTCTATCATTAAGGATTTTTATTACAGAAGTCCACAGCCCATCTTGCATGAGCAATGAAACATAAATAGAGGGGAAAAAGATACAAGCTACGAGACAGGCGGTTAAGAAAATGAAGGCAACACATATCATAAATAAATAGCCATTACAAAGAAAGTATGTACTGATATGTGACATAGAAGGATGTGTAGAGAAAATGATGAGTAAAAATAAGTTGAAAACTGCACACATAGAGGAAGCATATATTTAAGTATGTGGTTTTCACATGAACACACCGCAAACCTCGCTCACACACATTATATTTAACGTACGAAAATACTCAAACACTTAACAACTGTTACCCTGAAGAATGGTTAAAAAAAACAAAAATTAAAGGAGGAAATTCCATTCCTTTTTTAAATTTATATTTTAGTCTTTAGAAGCAAAAGCTACTTTCATAATTTTAAACTGTATTAATGCAATTTATAGTACATAATTTACACAAAACATATGATGTTTAACAACTAATTTTCAAATCCATTTTAAAAATAACAAATACTCAAACAAGATAAATGGTTCTATACCTAATACTGTCAAGCACAATGAAGAAAATAAAATACAGGTATATTGAATTTTTTTCCAAAGCAAACACTACTCATCATTCAATCTGAGTCAGGAAAAATCTTTAATGTTATTCTCAAAGACATCTGAAGTGACACAGTATCCAGATGTAACTGTCAGAAGGAATTAGTTGCCAAATCTATCTTGTGATAATTGTAGAAAATGATTTTGTTATGTGGAATTATTTGATTCTGACTACTTAAATGTTGAAGAATGACAAAGATAACAATGCTTGCTTTGTCATAGTTAATAATAACTCTCTGCTGACTATAGTTAGACAACAGCATCACCTCCTCAATAATTCATTGATTTAACAAATATTTACCAAGCATACATATACACCAAAATGAAAGACAATAAAACATGTCTTCACCATCTCTAGAGACATTTATCCTCCAGATTACTACAGATGAGGAGGAGAGAAGGGTGCAAACATCTAATTTCTTAGAAATGGATTTAAAATAAAAGCAAGTAGACCCAGCCATATGTCTTCCATATTCATTTAAAAATGCTAATTTATTCTACATGGAAATAATTCTGTCCATCCAATTTCCAACGGTGGTATTATAATTCAGACTCTATGGAAGTAGTGGCATCAGAATATTTCTTTCCTTTTTGGTCACTGCTTTATTTCTAGTACCTAGCACTTTGCAGGTATTCAGTAAAACATCCAATAAATGAAAATAAGAAAAACAAATGACAAAGAAAGACTGATGGACAAAATTTTCTGTTTTCTCTGCACTACTCCTTATATTCTAAAAAAAATATCCTTTCCCACTTTGATATAATGAGAGTTGTCACATTCCTGTAGATTCTGAAGAATGGTGGGATGCGCAGGCAAGGGGTACTCAAGGAGGATGAATTATCAATCTTTGCCAAGATATATGTTAAAACACATTTCAGTTTGCTTTCTGGTGAACTCCTAGAGAGAGACTTGAGGATTGCTGGAAGTCATTTTAGAGCCACATGGAAGAAGGCAGGCTCTGAAAACACAGATTTTGTGAGAGCAAAGTAGGGGAGAAGAGAGTCCTGGATACATTCATTTCTTCTTAGCAGGTGTTAGGGTCTTTCCCTCCTATCCTGGCTTTTGTTTGAGTTTTCCTATAAATTCTCCCTCTCACTGAATCAGTGAGAGTTGAATTTGTCACTGACAACCAAATGTTCAGGATCAATGTGTTTGTTATACTATTTGTTAAGCCCATAGTTGATTTCTTTCACAGGATTTTTTTTTATGTGCAATATTTATAAAAAAATATTTCTATTGCATATTTTAATTTGTCTGATGTCTGATGTCAGACATCAGATAAATACAAGAGTAGCTATTTCTAAAATCCACTTCCTCATCATTAGCAACCCAAATTCTTAAATAAAATTTAGGAATGTAGAATTTTATCCTTTCAAATATGCACTTTGACCCAGTTGTTAAAATTTTAGCAATTTTATAACATTAAAAATCCACCAGGCAAAACTATAAATAATTTTAATAGTAAGAGGTCTTTGTAAGAACTCAACTTTGATGAGCAATAGCTAAAAGAATATCTGAAGAATATCTGAATATCTGAAGTCCAACATTTTAAAAATATGAAGCAAGTGTCCTTAAGATTTTGGAGATATGACCTAGAGTCCTTAGGTCAATAGGCTTACGTGATATGCATTTCCCTCTTTAGAATTGATGTCATGACTAAAATCCTACCATAACTATTTATTCTAAAAACCCAAAGATCTCCCACCAGATTTACTGTATTCAAGTAATTATGATATATTTAAAGTACCTGCATCAAAACATGCTAAATATATTCTTGGGGCAATTATATACTTTTATATTCTACTTAATGTACTACCAACCTTAATTTCAGTCAAGCTTCTGAATCATTTCTACTCAACCTTCCCTCCCACCCCACTCCCACTCCACCCCCAACCCACCCATTCTGTTACTTAAACTATGTGCTGGAGCAATGAAGGCCTTATTTATCAGGACACAAAGCAAACAGAACTGGTTTCAATCAGTCAATATTTGTTGATATGAAATATGGGCTGAGTCTCTTTAAGGAGTCAATGGAGCATTAAAACTTAACTTTGCCAACAAAAGATTCTTTATGAAATCAGATAGTCCCTACAGCTTTCAAGCCTTCTGAGGTCCAGATTTTACCAGTTGAGCTCTGCATATAATTAGGTTGGAAGCTCAATGTATTTTAACATCACCATTAGATGTTAGACTGAAGAAATATTACTATTAACTGACGTGATCAAGTATCTGTCTATGGGAAAGAAATACAAACAAGAGTTCCATATTAACCAACTCTGAATAAGAGTTTAAAGTCTTACTAAGGCTTTTTCCCAGAGGTTGGCACTTACCATTATTGAGGTATGCCTGAAGATAAATTAGGCAAGATGTTTTCCTCCTACATTCACTCAACTACTGGTAGTAGGCATCAAATCCCATAAGTACAAGGAATCAAATGCTTCCTATGGAAGCATTTGTAGGAAAATCTTTGATTTCTGTAACTAAGTTGGCACTCAGGTTTAAGAGACAATGATGCCTGCCCTCGGGCACCAAGAAAATACCAGGAGAACAAATACTGGGATACTCTGGTACAAAGGGGATATAAATGCAAAATAAGTGCCTCAATATTATTGGGAATTAAATTCAGAAGATGAAATTCTATTTTGTGACCTGAGCAAATCAGAAGGGGCTTTTTCTATGACAATTACAGCTAAATAGTTATAATTCCATACAAAGGCTGAAATATTTTGAAGATAGGAAATTCAATGTGAAAATCAATGTCCCCTACACAGAAATTATGCCATAATAAAAAATGTAATTTAAGGGACTGCGCATTGACAACTCCATCCCCATTTAAACAAAGGATTGGTGGAAAATGCTAGGAAATCTAGGTTTGCGTTTTTCCTTCAGAGTGTGGAACAGACATGCTGTACACTGGAGTGGGGAAGGCTGCACAAACATGGCTCATCTGGTTTAAGGTGCATATGGTCAACACATTCCTTGTGGTATAAAAGTCTGCCGGCTTTCAAGATAACTTTTCTTCATTCCCTCCTCCCTTTTCCTACATGAAGGGCTGGGGCTCATTGGGGAGTCTGTCAGCTATCAGGAGTTTCTGTGCGCAGTCTCTTAGAAAGAGTGGAAACTGGTGGGAAACAGCCCGAGGGGGACTGAGCCCTCCATGGAAGGGAAATGTAGACAAGAATCTTGGAGACAGGCTGGGAAATACAATCCTTTAGTGGGGCTGATCCTCTCTACCAGCATTTCTGGGAGGGACAGGAGAGGAGGAAGGGAAGAGTGGGGGAGGGTAGGGGTGTGTGTGTGTGTGTGTGTGTGTGTGTCTGTGTGATTCCAGTGTCTGCTATCCTCTCAATGGTGTGGAAGTCTGCCTGTTCCTTTTCAATGAAACAGTTTCTATAAACTTCAAAACTTGAACTAATTTTAATGTCCAGGTGCCCTTTTCTATCTCTGCAACAATCTTGGATTCAGTTTCTTGGTAATAATAATTGTTCTACTCTCTCTGTTACAAAACTTTCTTACTCAGTAGACAGATGGAAGGACACGTAATTATTTTACAAGGCAAAAAATATAAACAAGTATTTTAAGAGAGAATGTAAAAAATGTCCTTGTAATGAAAATTTTCTATTGTTAGCTGGTTTAAATATATCAAAATATAAATACTAGAGAGGAAGATTTTACAAAGTAACTTAATGCAATGAAGAAGAAAAAAAAGGGACCTAAGCTTGTTTGCCTTACTTGACTCTCAAGCATGTAATTATGCATTTAGAGTCTCACAAACAAAGGCAAAAGGTGGTCTGGAACGAAAACACTTGTTTGGCTATGAAATTGTATGTCAGGATAAGCAGGTATGTGAAACAGTAAAAACCAACCACCAATCCTAGTGGATAAAACAAATGCTTATTTCTCACTCACATCTATATGTCCAACAAAGAACAAAATTGATGAAAATCATCTTGTCACCAGCAACACAGCCAGGAAAGAAATAAGTTTAATCAAACACTGACTCTGAAAAGTTTCAGGCCTATGGGAACAAATCTATTCCCATCATGTCTGACTATAATGTGCAAAGAAGTGCAAAGTAACCACATCACTAATGAGGAAATACGGAACAACTGTGCACAGCCCAGTAAGGAAATATCTAGTCAATCTTGCACTAAAGACAAAAAAAGACTTTAAAAACTTAGAAAAAGGCTACCTTTTTCTCTATGGATGCAATCCAACATAAAAATATATGCACAAAAAAATAATAATAAAACTAACTATATTAAATCCCTATTATTGGTTTTTTCATGATTTTTCTAGATGACACATCTAATGTAATTAAAATTGCCCCCTCCCTAAAGGTGTCTACCACTATCACTTAATACCAAGAAAATGAGACAAAATTTCATGAAAAGACAGGGAGGACTGAACTAATTAAGAAAAAAATCTCAATTTCCATCACAGCTTTTAATAAGTGGAAAAAAAAAACTTTCCCGAACCTTGTATTTCTTACAGTGAAGCTGAGTTTAGTAAATAATGAACTCTTTAAAGGAAAAAAAAGCAGAGTCTTTAGAAGATTATGAGGAAATGTAATATCTGTATTTTTGCAGTGATTTTTTTTTTTTTCTCCCCCTGTTGATAGACCCTCTGTTCCTATTTAGTTACTGGAACTTGGTCTGTGAAGATAGCATCAGCTAAACAGTGACAAGACATAAAAATTAGTGAAAAAATGAGAACAGGAGATAACAATTTGGGCTTAAGTTTAATAGGGTCCTTTTTTTTTTCATTCCCTCATTAAAGATCATGGTTGACTAAATGCATGTTTCTGTTTATAAACAGTAGCATCTCTGCAGAGAGATGATCATGAATAAACATCAATTCTCAGTGCCATCCACCTTCCAAACTGAAAAGGGCTAAATAAATTTTCTCAAGGTTGAGGGACAAAGAGAAGGAGAAGATGAAATTTTCTGAAGCACTATTTTTGTTTCAATTGGGCAGTAGAAGAAGAAAAATGTTTTAGAGAAATAAACAAGAACTGACCGAATTCACACAGAGATATCCATAGACTCCAACATGAAATAAGGAATCATTAGCTGATACTGACTTTATCACAATATTCAGAGAAATGAGTGCGCATTTACATGATGGAGAAGCAGAGTTTACCTGCTTTTGCTCAACTAAAATCCTCTGAAGAGACCAATCAACCCTGCAAAGAAAATCTGGCATCATTTAGAGAATGAAAAGAAACATGTACTTACATCAAGAAAGTACCTGAGTGCTTCATCCAGAATTACAGATACTGTGTATTCAAATACTGAAAAGTGTTAGCCTAAGTTACAAATATCATATATGGACCATTCATATATAATTCTAGAGAAACTAGTGTATGTGGGGCCCGGGGTGGGGGGATAGACAGAAAGCATCTATTGTAATTTCTAGCCTCTCTCCTAGGCAAGTTAAGTTTCACAGGATACAGACCAAAGAAATATTTTTAAATCTTTGCAGTGGTTGCTTTAGCTTTCTGGTTTTTTTTTTTTTCCTTCTTTTTTTAATGTAAAATGAGTACCAGAGAAATAATAGCCAAAAGGATAAAAACACTACATTAATACTCAAGGTCTAGAGCTCTCAAACAGGACAGACAAGAATTTCAATCATTGATCGACCACTCAGTAGCATAACAATTCACCCTCTCTATAGAGAAAGCAACTGCATTTACAATTTTCCCCCAACATACTTTCTGCCTTCCTGTTACTGGCAGTTTTGTGTATTATTTCCTCTGTTCTTTGTGACCCTTGTGTTGATCCTGGCCATTGCTATTGATAAGGGAGGGTCTATTAGCCACTTAGGACAATGTGAATTCCTCTCTGGGATTGATATTTAAAAAAAAATAAAATAGAGATTCTTTTTTATACTAGTGTGGCAAGCTTGGAGAACACAGATTTGGGAAAGCAGTCACCACCACATCTTGTCCCAGAATTGGATCAACCCTTTCCTGCAGTATAAGGGCAAGAAAAAACAGACAAAAAAAAAAATGAAAAGAAAGCAAAAACCTTGATGACTTCTCTAAATCTCTATACATACACTTACAAATGAATTCCACCCTTAGATTTCTCAGTTATGTAGGCCTTTTTTGCTTAAAGTTATTTGAGTTAAATTTACTTCACCTAATACTGAAAGAAAATCAACTAACCAACACTCTACATCTCAATTTCTTCTTCTGGGGGATGTGAGTAAAATTACAATGTGTTGCCTAAGTTTGATTTTGAGATTAAATAATACAGTGTATGTAACAAGTCAGTGCAGTGTCAGGCCCAATAATTATCACCTATTACTGGCCATTATTATTAATATCCCTTTAAAAATAGTAATATTTTATGATAATTGATATAGTCCAATATTATAACCTATTCCTACACTCTCAAAAGAGGCTATGACACTGAGCTTATAAATATTTTACTTACATGTATAAAGGGGAATATTAACTTTGTAAACATGTTCAGTATGTGTTGTAATCAGTGTACTAGATAATGATTCTTTTGGTTTGGAACTCATAATAAGCCTTTATAGATCATCATTTTACCTTATTAAAATCAAGCACAGAAGAGGATTACTTTTAGGTTATTGAATTTTTACCACACTGTAAAACTTAAAATTTATGGAGAAGTATCTCATTTGGCTCCTAAGGATTGTTATCAAGTTAATTTCCCAAAGGTCAGGGTTAGTATATTTTTTTCATTCACATAGAAGCTAACAGTTTAATGACAGGAACTGAGTATTTTCCAGTATTATTATGCATGATTATTATCAAAGCATTATCCCACTGAAATAAAAAGGTGTCATCAGCATAGTGAAAGTAGAAAGACTTTAGAACCTATAACTTCTCTAATTCTTGGGAAATCTGATCCCCTCTCTAAATTTTAGTGACAATTCATCAATGACACACAGAAATAAATCTAAAAGACAAATTTTATGGTTTTACAGATCTGTTGAAAAACTTTTGATGACTTAGCTGATAACTGCTCCCATGAAAAATTTTCTTTGACTTGCTCATTTTATTCAACTATAATCAGCACCAACTTAAGATGAGGAACTGTATTAAGCACTCACCCAAAAAGTTGAAAACAGAAAGTTAAAAACTAATTATAATAATATACTGTCACAACTACAAAGTGCTTTGGGAAGATATAAAAGTTTCTCAAAGGAAGCTGAAATTTGAAGAAAGTGAAGGAATTTATCAGAAAAAGAGAGAGAGAAGGAGAAAGAAAGGTTAGGGAGAGAAGAGTTTGCAAATGAAGGAACAACACGTACAAGTCAAACCAAAATATAGGACAATATGATAAATTCAAAGATCTAATGATACTTTCATATGACTGTAGTTTAGAATGACAATGGCAAGATAATCAATCAATGAAAGTAGACATATGCAAAAAAAAAAAAAAACCTAAAATATTTTGAAACTTTGGTGACGGTACTCTTAGAATAATGAAAAGCCTTTAAACACTATTTGAAAAGGAGGGTTTTTTTAATATATCCCCCATCTATCCTGACTTCACACGCATTCTCTCCCTTTCTTCACTCAGATCTGTGATGCAGTAGGCTATTATCTATGATTTTCTCAACAGAAAAGTCTAACTTATAGATGAGTTCAACCATTAGGAAGTACCAACTGAAGACCAACAAATGTAAGGAAAGAGGAGTCAGAAAATTGATGTCTACAACTTCCTGTTATAAAAGAAGTGAGGGCTGACACTGGCTACTACCCACTATCCCCTAGCTCAGCTGCATTCAAGACATGCTTCTCCTGCAATCACAGCCCATGTTGTCATAGTAACCATTCCCTGCTTTTCTAGCCCCTGCAAGTCTAAAGGTGGTAACACTTTCTGGTGGTGATGTCCCTACTTGTCTCACTATCCCTGCTCTTCTTACTGCATCATAACTTTATTTAATCACTCCTTTGTAACAATGTCATCCATTTTCTACTGGAACAAGGTCACACTAAAGGTATGATGAACCCATAATACCTTTAAAGAAGCATTTTGAAAGCAGTAAGAGAATGATTCTGTGTGGATGAAAATCTAAAGCTGCTTAAAACAGTTATAAGTGTAACCTATAACTTACTCCTATAACAATAAGAAGAGAGAAACTACTGGACAAAAACATCAACTTGCATCTTCTAATTTTAGACATTATGCTGAATACATTATACACTTTATCTTATTTAATGTCCCAACAACTCATTAATGCTGCTATTCTTCTTTAATAGACCATAAAAATAAAGTTGAGATGTTAAAATATTTGCCTTAAGTCAAACACATAGTAAGTTGGCAGAATTGGGACTCAAACACAAAGCTGTCAATCATTAAGCTGTACCCTTTCTCTAGACTGTACACTGCCTCAGTTAAGGTAAATGACAATGGAAAACTTTATATGTATGATATAAAGATTTGAAGAAAAAGATATAAAACTGTCAGACCTCAGTGATTTACTGGATAAAAGGAAAAATATAAAAAGGCATTAACGATGACAGGAAGATTTCTGACTTGAGCAAACTCTAAGGTGATAGTGGTTTTCACTAAGAGATGAAAGGGGAAGCAGACATGCTAGGAATAGGAGTTAGGAAGAGATGAGGTATTCAGTTTTAATCTTACTGACTTTATTGCTGCTATGGAAAGGGAGATATTTCCATTATAGTAAAAAGAGGCTTTATACAGTTTCTCAACAGTTTCTAGCAGCTAGAAAACAGATATGGGAATCAGGTTTTGCCAATTATTTGCATCTACCTGTGATCTGAATCAGGAACAGACAAGCAGTGATGGTAGTATGCTCACATCAGTATTCCAACTAGACTATTTTTGTTGCAAGACTTTATGTTTCTGTTGCCCTGCTGATTTTTCTAGCTGCTCTTCCAGATCCACCCTGATGATTATATGAACTACTTTATGGTCTTGAAAAAAAAAAAAAAACAACACTCCTTTTCTACGTAAGTTACAGAAGGTTGTTTTCTGATGCTGAGGTAATTCTTAGAAGACTTCGAAGAATTCAAGGCTTACTGGGGATAAAATGTAATAAAGAGGTTCTATAGCACAACATGATTAAAAATTTAAACCATAAAAAAAGCAATGATTATGTATACTCTAGATAATTATACTGTAAGAAGCAAATAAATTCATTCATAAACTTAAGACAGAATATTAAAACTACAGAATTTCAAGTATAAAGAACATCAAACAAATTCCAGGTACTAAATTACATAAAACTCTTAAGAAATAACAACTAAACTGACCTCAGACAAGGTATCACTACTACCGATTCAAGGAAATAATGAAGAAACAATCCCTAAGTATTAAAGGTAAAAAGTTGTCAACTTAGACTTTTATAGCTAGCTAAATTATCATTCAAAGATGAGGGCAACGTGGGCTCTCCTATCAAGTTTCTCCAGGCTTTTTTTTTTTTTTTTTTTATGTAAAGGTGTGATAAACTATGTAAAGAGAGCTCTGTTTGAATTGTAATCCACATATTGGGGTGGGGGTGAAGTTATGCTTCCTACAAAGTGCTCTTTACAACTTTTGTGTACCCAATCTAGATAATATTCAGATTAAACTTATGAAGATAGAAGGATTTAAGGAGAGGGTATTAATTACCCTCTACAGTTATCTACTCACTCTTTTTTTATTCTCACAATGCCATGTAAGTCTATAACTCAAAATATAAAGGTTTGATGTTTTAATGGAGTGAGCAAACCAAAAAGCAGTTTAAATATACAAAGACTGTTTATGAACCCAGAGACCTCTACTTAAAAAGAAAAACAGTTAAGAGGTTTAGAAATTTTTAGAAATAGAGGGAGTATGATCAAAGAAAGTTGCACAGAGCTGATAAAATACTATAAATTTAATTAACTAATTACTGTTAAATAACTTCTTTGCTGCAAACTCTAGGAGAATATAAACTAAACCTAAGGCTGTAGCAATTAGTACAGGATGGAAAGATTTGTATGATATATAATGGACAAAACATGCTTAATTCTGCATATTTTGGGGGATAATAATATTCCACTTTTTCAAAAGTGCTGCCAATATTGGAGGTAATCTCCTGACCTCTTAGCCTTAACTGAAAGATAATCACAAAAGTTTTTAAGACAAATAATTCAGGGCCTCCCTGGTGGTGCAGCGGTTGAGCGCTGCGCTGTGGAGCTGTCGGCAGCGTGCGGTGCGGGTTCGGTGCGCGGCCCGGGAGAGTCCCACGTGGTGCAGCGGACCTCTCCTGCCTCGCCCGCTGCTCCCTCAGCAGTGTGTTTCTGATCTGCCTCTTCTGCTCCCCACTCTGTCTCTGGTGGGCCCTCTCGCCGCCCCCCGCCTCTGGCCTGTGCCCCAGCTTGTATGTATAAATAAATAAATCTTTAAAAAAAAAAAAGACAAATAATTCAGATTCAGTCAGATAAAGTGTGTTCTAGAACAATAAATACAACTTCAGAAAGTAAATTCTGAAAAGAGATTAGAAACAAAATTAGTTGGAATTATCAGAACTATATAAAATACAGTGACTGGAAAGAGGAGGGGCTAAACATGAGCTATATTTAGAAAACAGAGTTTGCCACTCTCTATAGATAGCATATGTTTAGGTATACACTGATAAACCCCTAAACAGGAATGCTGTCAAATTCCTTTTTGTGACCAATGTATCCAATGTATGACAGATTTCGGGGAGTTATCCAATAAATATTTAAATGAATTGGATTGATTTTATTAGAAATATCTATACTACATACACATAAATAATAGGAATTATCAAAGTGAGCCTAAAATTTAGGAAAAAATTCAAGGTGAAGTCCTCATCATGGAAGAATTGCTACTGGGCTAAGAATGTAAGTAGAGATAGGGAAAACAGAGTAAAAAGGAGCAGTAAATAGAATTCTGAAGTACATCAACACTAAAATGAAAACTAAGAGAAGGGGACCCTGAGCAAACAAGAAAAGAAAAAGTTCTTGAAAGAGAACAAGGAAAAGATAAAAAAAAGTTTGATGTAAAATGTTTTAATTGGTTTCCTAGGATTGCTTTAAAAGAGAAAAGAAATCAAAGTAAACAGAAAATATTTAAAAAACACATTAAGATAATTTTTTATTACAAAGTTTTGAAAACACATGGTAAAGGAAGGGGATTTTCTGACAAATCTTTTTTTTTTTTAAAAAAATAAGAGATTATCTGTTCTTTTTGTGTGTCTCTTCTCTAAATTTCAGTTGGAAAACAAGGCCAAAGTTGCTATCTCAATTTCTAATTCCTTGACATTATTAAAATAGGCTCTAATACATCATAGTTAATAAAATTTTGGCAATGCCATATGTCATGTGAATAAGATGAAAATAGTTCATCCTATTCCCTTACTTTAAGTCATATATAATATAGTCAGAAAGAAAACTATTGTATAAACTAAGAGAACAAAACACTTGCTGAAAAATACCAATTTGTGGAGTTATTTTTTCAATCATCAATTTTTCATGGACTCTTTTATGCTAAAGAAATGGAAAACAAGCTCCTGGTAAATAAACTGTATCATAAAGTAAGCTATGCACCTACACACTAAGAAATCTTACAATTTCTAAGTGTGTCCACTAAGTATAAACTGTACTGCCTTGGAGAATTCCTCAGGTTCTAAAAGTTCTACCAAAGTTAAGCTCTTGGATGTCATTTAAGTTATATATTTCAGCTATTAAAATCAGTGTTCTGACAAGCCCTTTGGCTCTAACCCTAGGGCATGAATCTGCCTTAAAAAACGACATAAAAATGTGTCAGAGGGCTATATGTCAATCAACCAGAAGAAGTGCTTATTCCCAATTTAGTGTTGTCAGTTGCTGACATTAAAACTAGCAACAGTTAATTGTTACCACTTCAAGTGGGAATAGTGAAGGCAGAGGAGAGGTAAGATGTCTAAGTTCAGGATGATAAAGCTATTAATTGCTACCCTTTTATGTAGATTTGTTTAATAATGAAAACAATGTGGCTAATCATATAATGTTTCTATTTGTTCCCCAAGGGCTCTTCAGGGAAAGTTTTAGTAAGGGCTAGATTTCCACAGCTACCAACTGTGCGGGGACAAAAGCAGAACAATCAGGGCACTCAGTGCTGGCAAATAGCTGAAAGTGGTTCTTTACAGAGCCCCTCCTCCCAGTCCTGTGGGGAGGGAGCCAGGATCTGCTACTGACAAACTTTGGAGGAGGGGAGGGAATTTAAGTTATAAATTACTAGCAACAACAACTTCATGCAGACTTCATGCAGACATTTGATACTCAAAAGCGAGAGAAGCAAGATCCTCCCAGGCCTTCATGCAACAAATCCATTAACTTCACATCAGTTAAAATGCCTGTTTTATTTTTTCAAACATCAAAAAGCACAGAATTTTAAAAAGATTTTGTGCCAGTACTGTCCTTATAGTTAGGGTGATGATGTTGGATGCAGCATCAAACTATGCTGGGAGATGGAATTTCTGAGATAATCCCAGCTACCTGCTGATCTCAAGAGAGAGTTTTAGAAACAAAGTGCTGTGTGTTTTCTACAATTTTTATGTACATTACTTACTAATGTTTACTTTGCCTCATTTGGCCAAGGATACGGACAGAATAAAATTGTGTTATTTAAAATAAAACATTTCTAACATCAGTTTTGTTTCTAGACTCTTTATTATCAAGTAATGGAAGCACTTGGAGACGCACCCAGACCACTGGTAGCTCCTATCTCTAAGGGATATGCATTCTGTTTCGTGGTTTTTGTTTTTTAATTGTTTCTACTACAACTTCCCCACCTGTCCCATGCTACAATTTGCAAAGGTCCAAGTGCCTTTAACAGACTTTCAAATCCCTTCCCATTTTGATCACAATTTAATTTTCAATTTTATGGCAATGCCTACTCCCTCAAGTCTTCTGATATTTTTAGACTCAACTGCCCATTGGCCCCTGAATTCCTTCTCTTGCCTGACACTACACCTTTGCCCATGAATTTCACTCTTCTTACACTGCTGTCCTCTTGTCATGTTTAATCTCACTCATATTTCAGGAACAAACCAAGTTTCACCTACTCTATTAAGCCTTTCACAATTACCATATAACACACAGCTTCTCCCTTCAGTAAATCTGTAAACTAGCACCTGCTTGATTGTTCATATGACACCTACAGATGGTGTTCTGCTCAGTCACCCTCCAGTCTCGCCTCCTCTACACTCATTGAGGACATCTCTTTGTATCCTCTCCAACATTTAAACCCTGTATGTAGGAGCCCGCAGAATGTTTGGGGACCATAGTTCACATTTCCAATGCATTTCAGTGAAGTGCTGAAACTATGACATCATTAAATATTAAATGTAAATTAATTTATAAGTTAGGTTCCTGTGACAAAATTCCTTTACAGGTATAATGACAAGTCTAAGGCTACAGTATACCAAGAAAAGAGTCTACTTCTGACATCCTGAGGCATCACCTGCTACCAAAGAATCTGTCAAAGAAGAGAAAAATTAAAGAAAGAATTAATTCTTAAAATTCCATTCCTATCACCAGGAAGTATAACATTAGCAATGTTGACATTAGGTCTAATTTCATATTTCTCATTATTTCACATAAATTTTCCAACTTCAAACTGATTTTTTTCCTAAATAGACACAGAGAGAAACACTTTTTGGTCCTTCAAACTGCAAAATGAAAATTTAGGTTCCATCTCTGAAAGAAGAGATGATGAAATGGAGACATGGAAGAGACTGTGTGTAGATCACAGAAAACAGCTGAATCAAACCAACTGGAATGTAAATGATTGAAAATAAAAGCCTATAATAAGCACTGTCACAATTATGCTCATGTGCACCTTTGGGATTTATCCCAAATCACAAGTCAAAATGTTCTCAACTGTTAACATCTGATCATAATCTGAAATGTAATCATCACTAGCACAGTGAGAAAATTCCAAAAGCAGTCCACATACTCTCCCCTCCATCACCATGATCTCCATTCCTTAAAAAAACTGTATTTATTTCTATAATACAAAGACAAAAGGCAAGGCAACCAGTCGCTTAACAATTATGAATTGCTTTCCATTTGAGCAGCTACCAGTACCACTCAGCTTTATTTTACAGACTGCTTAGAATACAATGTATTATGCAAAATAATTTTCACTGTGCAAAGATACACAGATTTCCTTTAATTAGTAAATCTACTACTTAATTTTAATACACTGTGATTTACAAATTCATATTTAAAACCTTCAGTAACCCTGCCATAGCATAAAGGGGTACATGCCTGTTTTCTCCAAACAAGACGTAAATTTGTCATTAAATTTTTTTTTCCAAAGGTCACCTTGAACTATCAAAAAAACAACAACAACAAAACACAAAAAACACTGACATTCATTATCGGTGTGAATGTATCTAAACTACGAGCAAATAAATCAGCCATGTTACCAAGCACAAACCTATTGAAGATTGTTATGATTTATTTTCAGGTGTCACTAAGACTAAACAAAGATTGAAAGGAATAAAACAAATAGAAGGAAACTCAGGGAACAAATTAATATATTTGGATCATTATCTTAACAGCAGCATTCCCTAGAGAACAAAGTGATGAAAGTATCAAAAAGCACTTCTCAAAGCAACAACATTTTTGCATGTCAAAAAAAGAATTAACCTAGAATAAATATATAAATAACAGTATGTTCTGTGTTAAGCCAGTAACAAAGAAACCCCTTAGTGCAGTAAAACAAAGTCCTGTCAAATCCCCATTTTTTACAAAGAAGCATGAAGATCCTTTCACAATGGTTTAAACTGTATTTATAGTAACAGAGTGAAGACTTGAGATAAAAGTCAAAAGGATTAAAGTCAAAGCCCCAGCTCGACATGAGTTATGGTTTTGATTTTTATTCTTATTGTGGTCTACAAATATTAAGACAGAAGATACTTCCATGTGATTGTGGGATCCTCTGAGACTCTACAACCTTGGAAGAGCAGATAAAACAGATGAAAATGCATCTGGTTTGGGAGCAGGCTCCATATTAAATGGCAATGCGCAAAGTAACAACCACAACTGCAGAAGGCCTAGGGGGAGGGGAGAGGCTGAACGCTGAAATTTCTGCAACTGATGCGGGGCAGAAAGAAAAAAAAAAAAGAAAAGAAAGAAAAGATGTAGTATTACTGTTTTAAAATGGCAGCCTGTTAATAATCACTGCTTTCCTGACAACACAGGAAAATTATAGCACCATTTCTTTTCTAAGCTAAGCAAGTCCAACACACGCAAACATTATCTACTTCTATGAGAAAATTGGTAAAGCTTGACAGCTGCATCTCTATTTAAAACAAAATCCCTGGAGTTGCCACTCAGAGTTTAGATTTGAAGACAGACATTTTTCTCACAAAGAAAGAAAACAAAAATTCTGCTGTCAACTGGAAATTCTTACTCCAGAAAGAACCATTCTTTTTTCATTTATATTTTTCTTAAAAATGAAATCAAAGGTACATTTAAACATAAGGTATTGGTCACAGTACAAGAAATCTCTCTTACATTTCCTCTCCGCTGATACCAATATCTCTCTCTCTCTCTCTCTCTCTCACACACACACACACACACACACACACACACACACACACACACTTCAGTAAAATATTATTCACGCACATAATATACATGTGTGTATATATATATAAAATATACACTAGGGATTGGAAGGTTAATCTTAATTCACATACTGCAAAAACCACATACTAAGTAGCTTATTTTCCATCCATCCCTCAGTCTTTACTTTTAAAATCAGACATCTTGTTTAACATTTGCTAGAGAAAAACTAAAAGTCTTTAACAACAATAACCACAGCAAAATCAGCAGGGCACTATGAAATATGAACTAATAGTATATACATCACAGAAATGCTAAGGAAAAAAAGCATTCCTTTTTCATTACATGTAAATTAATACTGTCAATTAGGAGAGTAAAGATGCTTTTCAAGCAAGTTTGGAAGAGAGTTTAAGTCTCTATGCACTGATGCAATCATAAAAAAATGAAAACTCACCATTACTCAAATAAACCTGTTTCTCGGTTATTCACAAAGTAAGTTAAGAATGATCATGTCACTTTAATGCAAATCACAAATTTCTGAAAAAGATATTTCCAGTAAAATCACTTGCTATATATTATTCAGTATTTTATTTCAACTGTCACATTTTTAATACATACACATTTGTACAACTACCAGGGGAAAAATAACTTGAACCAAATTGAAAAATAACCGTAACTACTAGTTCAATATGTCTGGTTAAAATACAGACATCTGGTCTATCATTAATTCTTTTGTGTTGATGACTACTAGTGTGTCTTTTCCCATCAATGAACTTTGCAAGAGGAAAATTCAACTTTTAAGAAAAACTATGACTCAGAAATCTATTTCAAGATATATCAATAGAGACATATTATGATTAGATCAAATAAAGCACAGTACTTTCAAGAATAGTAACATACATTGATTAAATATAAAGGGTTAGATTTGAATTCCATCAGAACATGTTATTTATTAAATTATTATCTGCAGACAGATATGGCTAATTCATGAATCATTATTTTTAAATATTTATAAATCAACTCATTGTTCATTTATTTAAAATACATACACTGAAACTCTATAATACTTGATTGCCACTCCAAAGAACTTGAATAATGCATTTTCCAAAGCTTTGCACACCCCCACACAATTCTGAATTAATGACTGAGCAAACAATAAGTAAAGCACTATGCTCTAGCAAAAATTCAGTGATAACATCAATCTGGCATCTACTTAGCACTTACTGCTTACTTTTCACATATTCCTCACAAATAAGTTCCCTCTCCCAGATGCAGTTCATTAGAGAATGACTATCACCTGCCCATTCATCCACAGAGAGTGAGTGATTTAGTGATTAACACAATCACAGATAAGGGGAGAAATCATAACAAACACTACTATAAATTAAGAGATGAAGCAAAGGGGCCTGGACGTTTCTGCTACCAATAACTAGACTGCAATTAAAAAGGACTTTTGTCACTTCTTCACAGGGCAATCCGGCCAATTATCTAAAATCCTTTGCTAGAATCTGGAGACATACCAGCAAGGCCCTTCAACCAAACTCAGATAATTACTTTTGACAAATGTTCTCCTTGAGCATGATGTAGTTACTCAAAAGCTTAAAAAAAAAAAAAAGACCACAGTTATAGTCAAACAAGCTTTACAAAGTCAACCCAATAACACGTCCCTGGGTATCTCCCCCTCCAATGCGCCCCCCCCCCGCCATGCTGCATGCAATCTGCTTTCTTTGGCCAATTTATAACAGTAAGTTGGTGAATAAATATTTAATTTATGTAGCCAAATCCCTGAAAGGCTGAGCTTCAAAGGTAATGTCTTGCATTCCCGTGAGACACACTGTACAGAAATATCCTTTAAAAAATCCGTTTACAGCTGTCCTTTAAAAGAAGATGAAGAAAGAAAAACCCACACATACACATGCATCAAACCAAAGACGCCGACGCCCCTCCGCCAACCAGCATTTCTATAGAGACATTCTTTCGATGATTAAAACGTAAGCTCCGCCGAAAGGTTCAAGAAAAGGAAAAGCTGCCAAGTAACACCGCCCAGGAAGCCAGCAGTAAAACACACCTAGCTGTACACTCTTAATAACCTCCCAATACAAATGACACCCACCCAACTTCACCAAACACACACACACCCGACACACACTCACAAATTGCGCACACGTGCACAGAATGTACACACAAATACCGAGCAGAGCACAATACCTACAAACACAAACGAACTTGAGCCACACAAAACATGCACGTATCAGTGTGCATACATAATGCACACGACACGGCACACAGACACGCAAAGACCTAGCCCACATGCACACGCCCCACAAGTCCGTGTCGGACACACACCGTGCATGCACGTGTAAAATGTATGAACTCACAAACGCCGAACATACACACAGACCGTGCACAGAGTTATTGATGAA
Source organism: Scalopus aquaticus (assembly GCA_004024925.1). NCBI lineage: Eukaryota > Metazoa > Chordata > Mammalia > Eulipotyphla > Talpidae > Scalopus > Scalopus aquaticus. The sequence continues at coordinate 99,143 of PVIJ01001746.1, forward strand.
ATTCCAGGGGGTGGAGGGGCTGGAGGGAGTGGTAATTGCCACACAAAGGTCTCCGGAGTGGCAGAGGGGGAAGTCGAGCGGGGCCGAGCGCTCGGAAATTCACCCGTGGCGAAGGCACAGCAGAGCCCGGAGAGCGAAGTACCGGGAGAAGTGTCCCGGGCGGTCCCGGGCGCGGCGGGCGGGGAGCTCCCCGAGATAATCGCTGCGCCCCTCCGCGCGCGCACGCACACACACAGGGGCCCCGGGGCTAGCCCACTCCCGCAGAATAACAAAGAGCAGGAGCCCGGGGAGCGGGCGGCGGCTCGGGCTGGAAGTGGCCGTCTCCGCCGCCGCGACCCGCGCGGGGCGAGCCGCGGGGCCGGCGGGACGCGCGGGCGGCGGGCGGGGGCGGTACGTACCAGGCGGGCAGCCTCGGCCCAGGTGCGGTCCTTCTTCTTCCTCTTGTCTTTCATGTTTGCATCTCATTGATGGTTCTGATGATGACGTGGGGGATTCCACGGGGTGCTCGGGGTTCGGGCGCGGAGACAATGACCCAGTGACCCGGTGACCCGCACTCACTCCGCGGGGGGAGGCGCGCGGGCGGCGGCAGCGGGTGGGAGGGATGGAGCGAGGGGGTGGGGTGGGGTGGGTGGGGGCGCGCGGGCGGCGGCGGCGCGCGGCGCGGGGGCGGCGGCGGCGGCGGCGGCGGCGGGGCCGGGGACGGGGGCGGGGGCGGCGCCGGCCGGGCTCGCTCGTGCGGGGCTCGAGCTACGCCGCCGCCGCGGCCGCCGCGGTGACAGCTCCGGGGATGCTCCGCTCGGCCCCGCTCACAACAATACACTCTGACGTCACGGGGAATGGCGACGCGGCCGCACACTCGCCGCGCTCACACTCGCCCTCTCGCGCGCGCACACCCGCTCACACTCGCCGCGCGCCCCCCACTCCGGCCACGCCCTGAAACCCTCGCGAGACCCCCTCTCCCCTCAGCCCAGCCCGGGAATCCACCGGGCGCTGCGGGGTCCGTGCAGGCCGGGCCTGCCCTCCCAACCCGGTCCCGGGCCCGCTAGGGCCAGAAACCGTGGACACCGTGGCCTTTGGAACTTGTGTACGAGTCCGCTTCTCAAGTCGATGCCTCTGTTCTGTGCGCTCGCGCTCACGCGCACACGCACACGCACACGCGCGCACACACACACACACACACACACACACACACACACACACACACACTCCCTCTGGTGGACAACTTTAACCCCTTTTTTGCTTGGAGTGGATTCCCAGCCTTGTTGAGGGTACAAAACCAGCGTCTTCTGATACACTGAATAACTAATATTGAACATGCAACTTGACACAACATTGAGCCACCGACGTCGTCTTAAACAATGCAGCACTAAAATCTGTGCCGTGAATCAGTGCTGCGCGCTGCCTTAGTGCTAATTGTTTTTAAATAGCTTACAGTCATAGTTCTATAGTGATGAGTACGTAAACAGCTGCACGGCAAACGCTTGCTTATTTTTGAAATTATTTATAATTGCCAAGTTCGCGATGCGAGAAAGGTTGGATTGTTAACCTTGTTAGCGAACTAGAAAGAACTGCCTTAAGACTTGAAAGTTTATTGTACCCTTTCCAACTTCGTAGATCTCTGTTGAATCGTTTCGGTTAATAAAGTTATTGTTAAACAAAGAAAGAAATGACTCGACGACCCATACATTAATTATTGTGTATTTACCTCGAGTAAAAAACAAAACGGGCACTCCTACTGGATTATTTATATAAGGTTATTTCCTGAATATAATAACAATGGTAGGTAAATAGTACTTTGTGTTTTTGCATATACATCTCATTTGTTCCTTAAACCAGTTAAACATACATTTCCCCTCTCCTACACAAACGAGGAAATGAAGATTAAAAACACTGCATTGTATTCAAGATCTTTTGCTTAATCGGTTTTAAGAGTTGAACCCAAGTCTTCTGACGCTGATCCCATGTTGTTTCTATTATTCTAAATTGCACTGTTTAAAAACAAATATTCAGCTAGACTTGAACACCTACAGTCAATGAAAAGACCTATGTCTAAGAATGAGAACAATTATAGTAAGGTGAGTCCTTTGAGAACACTGTGGAATGACTGAAGTAGTAAAAATGTTTGATTACCAAAAATTAAGCAAAGGCAGTTCATACTCACAAAGAACTGATTATGTTAATTCTCTAAAAATATTTGCTCTATCAATTTATTATAAGAAAAAGTTATGCATTATTTTAAGGAAATAGCAAAAGATTATTTCCACTTTTTCTTTCTTTTTTTTAAAAATGGATTTAGAGAACACAGTGAAGTTATCCCTAAGGGGAAAATTTACCCATGCAATTTGCATAATTCTATCCAGGTGTATTATATTTTTACTTTACATTTCAAATATATTAAATTTGAATCACGTACACATCTGTTTTTATTTTCAAGAATTCTCTTTATGGGTAAAGTAATTGATATATTTTCAAAGATTTCTCATTCCAATGTTTTCTCTTTTACTCAAAAATACCTATTTTAAGATATCAAACCATTACATATAATTTGTTATTTACTCTGAAAGAGTGCTGATTAATAAGTGTTAGAGCCAGCTAAAGTAAAACACATTCAGTCAATTTCCAGAGACATTATTCTTTAATGTTCAATTCTAGGTATTAGAGAATAGGAAATATATCATCCAAATTAAGCATATGTAAACTATTGTATATATATATTTCTTAAAGCAGTTGTTTGTGCACCCCTTCTTTGATGGTGAGCCAATTTTAAATAAACAATAATGAACTCTTAGTTTCTACTTCTATTTTGGAGTATTTGAGTATAAATAGTCCATAGCAGGTAAATCTGGTTAAAGCCTTGGTGAATATTCCATACTAAAATAGCATATATTTCACAGCACCAGAATAGAGGTGGATTATCATTACAGAGAAGCTGTTGCTGAATTATTAAATAATTATTATTAAGAATCATTAAATTCTTTTTTTCTACTTTTGCATGTCCTGTGTACATTCAGTCATACTTTTCCTTAAGACTCACTCAACTTCTCAATAAATCTGCTGGGATTAGGAAATATATAAATCAATTATAAACTTATCTCTTATACTTTAGTAAACTATAAGTATCTTTTTAGCCATGGTAGAAAGTCATAAATATCCTCCCAAAAATATACAGGCAAAATCATGTAAAAATCAATAAAATAAATGAATTTATTTTGCAAAGATTAAAGAAGGTTATAAGACAGAGATAGCCTTTGAAATAAGATTTGAAGGACAGCTAGGATCTGAACATTCAAATTTGTAGAAATGAAGAGAAACTTTTATAAATAGGTGTGCAGAAAATGTCAGGACAATTTAAAAGTAGGAAAATATTCAAATGAAAAAATGACATCTATGAAGCACTACTAGTTTTCATTTAAATTTCATGTAAGGTCACATGACTTCAAAAGCCCTTCCTTTAAATCAAAGAAGAATAATTCAAAGAGTACATGTTTCATATAGAACTGCCCCATAAATTCTTCCTTTTTTGAGATTGCTGTCTCAATTTAACAATAGGGAAGCTCCAGAGTTCATTTGGCACGTATCAGCATCTTTGCTACATTCCCCTACTTGCTTTATTCCCTTTTCTCCCCTTAGGTTCAGAATTTAACAATTAAAACTCCTATTGTGCATGTCTCCTTCCATCAATTCCTGCAGATATTTTTATCTCCTGTATTGTTACTTTGTTTTATATTTTATAATAGGTAACAACTGATATATGCTCAATACAGATCAACTCCAAACAGCCATAAATGCCAATATATAAAATAAAATTGTGGTGATGGTATACTGGAAAAGGGTTAAAGTTCACAGGAGACTCCAATACTAAGAGAAGAGAGACTTAAGACTTTGGGGACAGAAGTTGTTTTGTCGCAAGTAGTTTCTCAGGAAGTAAAGATTCCATGGATCTTAATCTAAGTGTTGATTGAATATGGGGAAGTTTAGGTGATTCGTGCAGGAAGAAGGGGCTGGGATTGCTTTCATAGCCATCCCATATGCCCTTGCCTGTGAAAGTCTGGAATGAATGGAAATGTCTTCCACCCCTCCCCCACACATGCCCACCAGCAAGCCCAGCACAGAACAGAAGGTGGGGTGGGGAAGGAATAATAAAAGTTGAGGAGAGAGGATGGAGACATGATTGCCAGGAGATGGAAAAGGTCTTAGGTGGTCCTGATGACCTTGTAATGAGAGTTTTATTTCTGAAAAAATATTTATTATGCTTAATGAGAATCTCTGAAATCTGCAAGTATGAATATTGAATACTTTAATTTTTTCCTTGAATATCTTTTGTTAATGATCAACTAGAATCCAATTAATCTAGAACTTTCATAAAGATGCTCACCCTGTCTTCTTTGCCCACTGCCCAATTCTCTAAGTTGCTAGTGCTAAGCAAACTCTTTGTCAGAATTTAGGCCATAATAAATATTTACTGATTGAAAAACAAATGATTGGAAAGTTAGTAATTTGGTCTCTTTTATTGGCAATACAATAAACATCCAATCAATCAAGATGTATTATCAGTTTTTTCCTCTAAGTAGCAAAAGTTTCCCTTCTTTCCCATATTTCACCGAGTAGTTATGTGTTATACAAAGTGAAGTGAAATAAAGCCAAATAACAGTGTTATTAATTATATATAGTCAGATATTAATAAGTGATGTTCCTAAGGGTTAATGAATTTTGACTTATCTCCCTTGTTCTAATCCTATATACGCTAAGTGACAAACTTTGTTAAGTATCTTAATATATTCATTTCATTTAAAGTCAGTTTACAGCATGAATTTAAGTATTAACTACACTGTAGAAACAAACAGAAGTGTTTAAATAATATTATCTGAAATTAATTTTATCTCCATTTATGACAACTCTTCCACTAGGAGATAAATGGATTAACTGATTGTTGTTTACCTGGGGTCTATAAGAAATTAATATTTTAAGATTTTAATATACTCTAATTAAAGAGATTTATGTGGGTAAAAAGAAAAAAACTTGTAAATATTCTTCACATCTTTTGAAACTGATTTATTTGTACTTTCCATATATATATTTTTTAAATTTTCAGTTGATTACAGCTATTTTGAGATTCATTTTTAATTTTCTTGTCACTCTGTATTCTTACATTTCAGTGGTCTAATTGAAAAATTTTAGAAAAATTAAATTTTATCCAGACCTTTTACCAGCTCAAGCATCTTTAAATCTGAGAAGTACAATAAAGCAGCTAAATATTTTCATAGTTTTCTTTTTCACTTTCCTAAATTGCTTCTTTTTCTGCTTTATCTGCTTCCTTTGTGAAATAACAAACTGTGCTTCTGAGTAGAGCCCTTCATTCAAGAATTTACCTTTTCCCCTTTTAAACCCTTAATTAGGCATAGAGAACACAGTCTGATTTATGACCTAGTGTTTAACAGGACTCACACTTAATCCATTACACAAAGAGGGATACACATATTCTCTAACAGCACCACTCATTAGTTTATACAAAATGAAAAAACACTTAGGAAATGTAAATAAAGCTTTGCTTGATACTATCATCGGATGCATATAATGTGATCAGAATATCAACATTGCAGTCTACCAGCGTTTTGCTTATTTTCAAAACTACAAATTAGATTTCTCTAGGTAAACTCTAATTCAATCCCACATTTAGTGGATAAGAAGGAAAATTACATGCTGCTAAATTCATCTTTGTGTAGAAAAGAATGTTCTTATCTCACAAAGGAGAAGAGTAGAATTCTGATTATAACTACTGTCTCAGACACTGTAATTCAAAGGAATCTTGGCCATATTGCTGATATTCTGCTTGCCTCAATTTCCATGTTTACCAAAATGGTAACTTTTACAACTGAGACCCCTAAAAAAATAATTCTGGAAGAATTACAAACAAGTAATTGTTCCCAGTAATTTTTCACCCAGCTGTTACTTTAAATTACAGTGTAAGAAATATAAAGTATACACTGTAGGTATTAATCTAGAAGTGGAACTTCCTCTCCCTTCCATGTACAGCACCAAAGGCTCAAAGGAAGACATAATGCCATTCTACAACTTTTACAAGGATGGATTGAGGTGATGGGAAGATAGGGCTCCTTTTGTAACTGAAGAATTCTTATTGCATTCCTTTTGAGTTTTATTGCAGGGGTCACGGCTGATCATCTTAGCCAACACACTTCCAGTAACCATGGGGTGACATGATTGATTTAACTAAATAGCAGGACTAACTGGAAGATCTCTTAGGAGCCCATTGTAGCCAAAGAAATGCCATTCAATTGTCTACTGGTTTATGTGATGGGAGAAAAGAAGGGAAAGGGGATGTGCAGGAATTGCCACCTCTACTCAGAGACCCACCTACCAGTGACTGAAGGCGGCAGGACTTTATGTCCGAAAAGCAAATAATGACCCTGCAGTGTCTGAAATCTGGCCAGGATTTTCATAGCCTCAGTGAGCCTTGGGGGATGGGTGGATTTAATCATATCTACCCTTTGTGTTAGAATAGAACAGATATATCCAGAAAAAGATACTTCTTCACCCACTCCCCCTGACTTTCTATCACTCTATCACATTTAAGCAACTTATCCCCAAGGAAGGGGATCAAAGGTAGTTATGACATTTAGATGTCAAAATAATGAATCATGCATTTTAACAATACTTGAATTGAGTTGCTGGTAAGGATTTTGATCAATGTTCATTTTTTAGTAGAAAATTCTTGTCTCTGGAGACTTTCCCCATATTTAGACCAAGAGGTGATTAACTATGTAGTAGATCCAGACTGTGTATATCACAAGTCTTCTGCCTAACCCATAATCGTTTATTTAACATTCATTTCATAAAACTAATTTCTTTTCTTTCTATATGTGGAGGGAAAAAGTACTTTGTTAAAATATTTAAATGATTTTATTTCTATTCTTTTTTACTTGAGATATAATTAACAAAAAATAAAATTCACAGGTCTCAAGTCTTCTATCTGATGATTTTACATAATTTGTATATACCTCAGTAGTGATAATCCATAAGATACAGAATATTTTTTCACCCCCAGAATGTTTCTTATGCCATTTTTAGTCATTCTCCACTCCTCACAGAAACAACCAACTTCAAACTTCAATCACAATTATAAGTTTAGTTTGTAAATGGACCAGTAACATTTTATTTTGCTGGGAATGAAAACAGACGCATAGACCAGTGGAACTGAATTGAAAATCCAGATATAAAGCAATGCATATATGGTCAACTAATCTATGACAAGGGAACAGAGAATATACACTGAAACATGGATAATCTCTTCAATAAATGATGCTGGGAAAACTGGACTGCCACACGCAAAAGAATGAAACTAGACTACTATTTCACATAAATGTTCAAAAAGCAACTCAAAATGGATGACTTGAATGTAAGACCTGAAATCATAAAATATATAGAAGAAAACATAGGCAAAACACACCATAACATACACCTCAGAAATATTTTTGAGGATTCATCTCCAGAAGCAAAGAAAATGAGAGAAAAGATAAACAGCTGTGACTACATCAAGCTAAAAAGCTTTTGTACAGCAAAGGAAATGGTAACCAACATAAAGAGACACCCTACTGAATGGGAAAAAATATTTGCACACCATACAACTGATAAGGGACTGATACCAAAGATCTACAGAGAGCTTATACAACTCAACAAAAAGAAAGAAAACAACCCAGTCAAAAATGGGCAGAAGAGCTAAAAAGATATTTCTCCAAAGAAGAAATCCAAATGGCTAATAGGTATATGAATATATGTTCAACATTCACTTATAATCAGGAAAATGCAAATCAAAACTACGAGTTACCGCCTCATACTGGTGAGAATGGTCCATATTAAAAAACTGGAAACAACAAATAGTGGTGAGAATGTGGAGAAAAATGAAACCTCTTACACTGCCAGTGGGAATGTAAACTGGTTCAGTCACTATAGAGAGCTGTGTGAAAGATCCTCAAAATACTAAAAATGGATCTACCACATGATCCAGTGTTTCCATTCCTTGGAATCTACATAATGGACACAAAACACTAATTTGAAATGAAACCTGCACTCCTATGTTTGTTGCAGCGCTATTTACAATAGCTAAGATAGGGAAACAACCTAAATGCCCCCAAACAGATGAATGGATCAAAAAGCTGTGGTATAAATACACATTGGAATACTACTCAGTGATCAAAAAAGATGAACTCATTCCATTTGCAGCAACATGGATGGACCTGGAAGGGATTATGCTAAGCTAAATAAATCAGAAAGAAAAAGAAAAATACTGGATAGTTTCACTTAGAGATAGAATATAGGGAAACTGAAAAAAGGGCCAGGAAAAAGACAAAACTTGCAAGCAGACCATACATCTGAGGGAGGGGGTAAAACCATGGAAGGGAAGAGACACAGAAGGGACTATGGTGATGGTTCACGGGTACTGTGGGGGTGGGAGAATTATGAGAACTACACTTGAGGGAATAAATTAAAAAGTGTATAAAAATGAACAACGTAAGAAAAATTTAAAAAATTAATAATAAATAAAAATATTTTATTCTGCCTATAGCCTATCTATTAATTTTTTAATGGTGTCTGGTATAGTTAATGGGCCCAGTTTATTATTCTTTTATGATTAGAGCTTTGAGTGTTGCCTGAGAATCTTTGCCTCCCCAATTGTTATTCCCAAGTTTTTATATTTTCTGAATTTATACTATTTACCAGAACAGGAAATGTTTCAACCATTATGTCTTCAAGTGACTTTTCTGTTAAGTATTTAATCCTCACCATCCTCACCATTAACTGGATATTTACTAACAAAAAAGAATAATGTCTTAGCCAGTGTCATAGCACCAGGGGCCAATTAGCTGTTTATCAACACCTAAATGAAGTTACACATCATTTTTAAGTTACATATATCTTTGTTCTACCCATATATTTTGCTTATGCTGTGTATCTCTCACTATTATATTGAATAGAAATACGTGTTTATGTACCACCAGTTTAGGTTAATTCTCAAACTAGCCCAATTAAGTCTAATCATCTCAGGCCAGGACACTCAAATATGACTTCTGTATTTATTCTTGTATTTCTCATATAATCACTGTCACTCCACTCAAAAGGAAAAAGTGTGTGTGAGAGAGAAAGGAATAGGGGGATAGGAGAAGAAAGGAGACACAGTTCGAGTCTACATTTCAATATGTACATGATCTACATGGAATTATCTGACTTTCATTTCTACAAGGCTACATTTGGAGACCTCTTATTGACTTGGTTTAGATATTCATGTAGTCAAATATTTGACAAGTTAAGAACAATATATATGTGAAAATGGATAGTTCTAGTGGTTGTGTCAATTGTAAAAATAACCATTTATCGAGTAGTTTTAGTTATTGTGCCATAGACACTGATTAAGTACTGATCTTATTTGTTATTTACAAGAATATTATGAGTTTCATGATTATTGTTACTGTTTTGCATATGATGGACCTAGGATACAGAGAGATTAACAGGAGAAAGTTATACACTGCAAGTGATAGAGCTGAGATGGAACTTGAGTCAATGTGACTCAAAAGTTCTTTAATCTCCTCCAAATAAGCAGAGCTCAGCACAACAGTGTACAGTTTTTCTATTATAAAATACTTCCCCTTTTATTAAACAAAGAAAATAAGGCTATGTATTTTAATTATATCTAGGATTCTTCTGAAGTACACACACACACACACCCTATCAGGTAAATTATTGTCAACTTTTATCCACATATGCAGGAAGCATATATCTCCCTATTTTTATCATGCTAGTATGTCATTTATTTAGAAAACATACACAATAGGTGCTTAACTTTCTTAGAACCTTTGAGATAATTACTTTCACAATAAACCTTGCATTTTAGATTTATAGAAAAACTGCAAAGATAGAAAGATTCCCTGTTCCCTACATCCAGTCTCTCAATTTATTAATCTTACATTATTCTTGTACATTTGCAACAATCCACAAATTAATATTGATACATTGTTATTAACTATAGTCCATACTTTATTCATGTTTTTGTAGTTCTTACCTAATACCATTTTCTGTACCAGAATTCCTTCAAGGATACCATATTACATAGTCATGTTTCCTCCTACTCCTTGTCTGTGACAGTTTTTCTAACTTTTCTTGTTTTTAAATGAGCTTTAACAGATTTTAGGAATCTTGGTGAGATATATTTACAAGTATTTTGTAGACTACCCCTCTCTTGGAATTTGTCTAGTGCTTTTCTTATTATTACATTGAGTTTATGAGCATTTGAGTAGAAGGCTACAGAGGTAAATTCATCAAAATTAAAATATACTGAATTAAGAGTAGATACTATCAACACAATTTTCACTGCTGATGTTGACCTTGATCACCTGACTGAGGCAAGATCAGTCAGTTTTCTGTGCTCAAAAATTCCCTTTCCCCCTCCATTCCATATTGTGCTTTTCGGAAGGATGGCACTATATGCAGCACACACTTAAGGAGAGGGGACATACATTATTTGAATGCTTCTGAATGAGATTTGCTAATTATCCACACTTACTTGCTTAATCATTATTAGTAGTATTCTGGAGTCATGTAAGTTTTATATTTTTCACTATAATACAATACAAATTAATTCTGGTGCTCAAATTGTTGCAGTTAGGCCATCGGGAGCTCTTTCATATGGCTCCCATGATATCTTGATACACACTATCATCACATCTTTTGGTTTTTGTTTTGTTGTATTTTCTTAAGCATATCCCTGCTTTCTCTAGGATGCCCCAAGCTCATTTGTGTATTTCCTGCCCTGTGTCCTAAAATCAATTGTTTCTCCAAGAAGTTCAGGTTCTTTTATTGAACTAGGGTATTAGAAACCAAGATCTGAATGCTAGGTGTGTGCTTGTTGCTCCAGAGGTGTTTTCTCCAGCCCCATCAACTGATGGAGCAAGGAAATATATGTGTGACTACAGATCTATGTATGTAGACATATTTATATTTCTAAATGTAGCCATTTGTAGCTATATTAAACTCATACAATTTGGTTGCCAACCAACTGATTACGCCATAGATCATTCTAACCTCCACTCCTGGCTTATCGATAGCCTTCCATTACAATTGTGAGAATCCAGACTCCCACCTTCTGCCATCTACTGATTTAAAACTTGCTCAATTCCAGTGTACACGGAATACCTATACTAGAATCTCTAACCAGCACCTACAAGGAAAAAACTAACTTCAACAAGTTGTATGGAGTCCTTATGTATAGCTCTTATTGTCTTTAGTCTTAAAACACCACTTATCTCCAAAATCAGTTAGATCAATAGGTGCATTTGTTATAAAGTTAGATTATTTTGTTATGTGCTGCATTCCACATTGTCATCCTCTAATGTCATGTATCTACCACTACAGTATCATCTGAATAGTCTCATCACTCTAAAACAATACACTTTGTCTCATATATTCTAACTTTCTTCCCTGTTTTCCCCCAACCCCTTGAGTCCCTGGTAAACACAGATCATTTTACTCTCTATACAATTTTGACTTTTCCAGAATGTTATGTAATGGGAGTGATACAATCTATAGCCTATTCAGACTAACTTATTTTACAGTATGTATTTAAGTTTCATCCATTTCTGCTGGATAACTGGCTCCTTTTTATTGTGGAATAATATTCCATTATACAAAGATATACAATAGTTTATATATTTAATTTTCAATCAAAAGGCATTTGAGTTACTTCTAGATTTTGGTAATTATGAATAATGCTTCTGAAAACACCTGGTTGCTGTGTGGACATGTTTTCAACATATCTGGATAAAGATCTAAGAGTATGATTGATGGGTCATAAGGTAAAGTTATTATTTCACTTTATAAGAGCTTGCCAAACTGTCTTCTAAATTAGTGGTAAGATTTTACATTCTCTTCAGCAATGACTTAGAGTTCCTTGTTGCTCTGCATCCTGTTCAGCAGTTCATTTTGTCAGTTTTTCTGGATTTTAGACATTCTGTTGTGTGCAGTAGTACCATATCATTTTTTCACTTTACATTCTGCTAGTGACCAATGATGGTGAACTTCTTTTCATTTCCTTATTTGCCATATGTATAGCTTCTTTGGTGAATTTTGTACTTAACTTTTGTCAAATTTTTATTTGTTGTCAAGCTTTTAGAGTTCTTTGTATATTTTATAAACAAGTCTTTAAGTATTTTGCTAATATTTTCCCCCAGTTGTTGCTTATCCTTTTATTCTCTTAACAGGCTCATTCCCAGGGCAGACATTTTAAATTTTTAATTAAGTCCAACTGGCCTGTTCTTTTCTTTATGGATTGTGTTGTATGTATGTGTTTGTGTGTATGTATGTTGTAGCAAAAAATTCACCATCAAACCCAAAGTCATGTAGATTTTCTCTTATTTAATTTACCTGAACTTTTAGTATAGCATTACACATTTTGATCTATGAGGTATCTTGAATTTACTTTGTCTAGTTTCATTTTTTTTTTTTTTTTGCTTGGATGTACCAATTGTTCCAGTATCATGTTGAAAAGACTATTCCTGCTCCGTTGAAATATCTTTGAAATTTTGTCAAAGGCCATTTGAAAAACAATTATTTAATGCATATGCAGTTAACTTGGTTTTTTAAAAGATGGAGATTTTGAGGTTAATATTGAATTTAAATCTCGGACAAGCATATTAAATTCATACAAACAAAATGTTCTGGACACATGTGCATTTATGTACTGGCAGTTTCCCAATCTTCTAACGTAACACTGCCTGCTGATTGGCAGATGTACATACTTAATTTTAAAGAGAGATGATATTCTATACAGTGCACTCAGGCAAAATGCAACACCACAACTCATATAGTTTGAAAATGGTGGGACTTTATTGACTTGTTGGTATTAAAAAAAGAAAAAGCCAAGATGAAACAAAACAAAAACTTACGATAGGTAAGTAAGCACTGGATTAGTAGTCGAATGAGTATGAAGTACTCTGGAAGTCTGTTTTTTTCCTGGTACACTGCAGAATTACAGGCTATCTTTGATATTGTAACTTATCAATATCAATATCAATACCCCTAGCTTCTGGGGCTAGTGGGAAGAGTATTATGACGGACTAAAGGGGGAAAATTGTGTGTGTGTGTGTGTGTGTGTTCTCTGCTGCTGGGATATATTATTACCTAAACACTTTTCAACTTCCAGAAGTTAAGAAGTTTGTGTCTATTTGTACTAATACAACTGCATTCCCCAATGGATGAAAGTGTTTCTGATCATCATCATGATGTATTTTTTTTTCTTCCTAATAAATAGTACCAAGCCTTGGAATTCTTGTAGTCATAAAAATTTTGAAACCACAAACACCTAACAGTGAAATAACAAAAGCATATCCACATTCATTTTGCAAGTCACTTCTATTTAAATGCACTAGTCTAAGTTCTCTCCTGCCCTATAACTTTGAAATACATTGAATAATGAAAGAAGTTATGATGATGTCTATTTTTGAAAGTGCAGCATTTCTTCCTTGAATACACAATTAACACGAAGTAGAAGTAGGTATGTCCATAACTATGAGTTCATAAAACTCACATCAGTGTCAACAAATCTCCCTCCTGTGAGATGTGCTTCTTTACAATTGTGTTGGTTTGTCAGCTGTTACATTAATATTTTATAACAAGTAGTAAATGTCTTGAGATTCCAAAACTCATCACATTTGCCCCAGCTCCACTCTACTATTACAATGTCATCAAAATCCTTTGATATATCTATAGAAGTCTCCTTACAGGGAACAGTTTCTATTCTCAGTTTATACATATGCAAAGGGAGAAAACATAAAATTCAGCTTTAACACCATTGAAGATTTGGAACATTGTTTCTGGAAATCTGTTTACATTTTTGTTTTGTAGATGGTTCCCATGGTGAAGAGGATTCAGTACATTTTTTTCAGATATCAAACCTCATGAGTTTTTTATCTATTTTATCTGCCCTCCTGTTTACAAATTGTTGAATAAAATATTAAAATGGAGTAAATATAAATAGCAGCTGTAGAGTGTATTCTGCCAAGAATAAATTCTGTGTTAGAATAGCTGATGTATTGGAACTGTAATATAGGAAACACGTACTTTTTCGACATTTCTTATACAGTGAACATTCTGCTCCAGTAGTTGAAACTAAGGAATGTATATATAAATGTATACATATAAACCCAATTTACATATATTCTCCCTATTTCACTATGTCTTATATCATATAGTAAATATGTATTATGTTTATCATATATACAGATAAGTAGAATGAAGTGGGAAATTAAGGCAAGTATCAGGAAAATATCCGTTCAAACAAGGGTCTTCACATAGTAGAAGTTTAATTATTATTTGTTGACTAGAAGTTATACTAAGGAAATAATATTGAAAATTATTTTTACTGTCGATGTATAAAAAAGAGCTTTCATTCTGCAAACTATTTACCTTGTGAGTGTTTAAACAAGTCAACAGCTAAAAGAATGAACATTTATAGTGTCTATTAGTCCCATTTTGTTTGCATAGTGACTTCACCAACTTACATTTCCAGCTACAGTGCACAAGGGTTTCCTTTGCTCCACATCCTCACCAACACTTATTTCTTGTCCTTTTATAATAACCATTCTGACCGCTATGGAGTGATATCTCATTATGATTTGTGATACTGGACAACTTTTTGTGTACCTGTAGGCTATCTCTGTCTTCTTTGGAAAAATGTCTATTATAGCCAATGTCCATTTTTAAATTGGATTATTTGGCTTTTTTATTATTGAGTTGTATGAGTACTTTATATTTTAGATATTAACTCTTACATGGTTTGCAAATATCTTCTCCCATTCAGTAGGATGCCTTTTTATTTTTTGTTCATTTCCTTCACAGTGCAGAAGCTTTTTAATTCGATGTAGTTCCATTTGTATATTTTTGCTTTTGTTGCGCTTGCCCTTGGAGTCATATCCAAAAAAAAGTGCCACTAAGATCAATATCAAGGTGCTTACTTCCTATGTTTTCTTCCACAATTTCTATGATTTCAGTTCTTACATGTCTTTAATGCACTTTAATTTTTGTGTATGATGTAAATAGGGTCCCAACTAACATCCTGCTAAGAGCAAAATTCTGAAAGCATTTCTTCTAAGATGAGGAACAAGACAAAGATGTCCACTCAACACCAAGTCAACTCCATTGTGACTGCAGTTTCTTTGTCCAGTTGGTAGCACAGATGCAGGGGTTCTGCCTTGTGGTCATGAAGCATCTTTGCCAGGGTAGGCAGTATTTCAAGGACACAGAGCTGGAATCCAGGGTCACCATGCACAGGGACACCATAGGCCTTACTGATGGCCAAAATGTCCTTGTCCTGGTGTACAATCCCTTGGCTCAGTGCCTCAACATGCATAATAGAGTGGACTGGCTACTATGTGAACTGCAGTAGTTCCTATGCTCTCTGATGAACAGGGTTTGTGAGCACCAACTCCTTCTTTGTCTTTTGTTCATCATGGTATTAGAATTCCCAGCTAGAGTAATTACATGGAGGGGAAAAATGCAGCCAAATTTAAAGGAAAAAGAAATGCTGTCACTATACAGAAATTGGTAAAGACCACACACACACACACACACACACACACACACACACACACACAATGTTATATGATAAGTTCAGTGAAGCTGTAGGATACAAAATCAATATGCAAAAACCTATTGTGCTTTTATATACTAACAACAAAATATCAAAAAGAAATTAAGAAAATAATCCCATTTGCAGTGTATCAAAAAGAATAAAATGCCAAGGAAAAATATAACTAAGGAGGTAAAAGATCTACACACTGAAACCTATCAAGCACTGAGAAACAAAGAAACTAAAAAGTAGTGTTGTGCTTACAGACTAGAAAAATTAATATTGTTGAAGTGTTCATATCATCCAGGCAATCTGTATTCAATGCAATACCTGTCAAAAATCCAAAGACAATTTTTACAGAAATAGAATTAAAATTCTTAGATTTATATGAAATCATAATAGATCTCAAAGAGCCAAGGACATTTCAAGAAAGAAGAATAAAACCAGAGGCACAATGCTCCCTCATGTAAAACTGTATTATGAGACTAGAGTAATCAAAACAATATGATATTGGCATGAAAACAGATACATGGATCAAGAGAACAGAATAGAGAATTCATAAATAAATCCATCCATGCATGACTGATTAATTTACGACAAAGGAAGTAAGAGTACAGAATGGGAAAAAGATAGACTCTTCAATAAATAGTATTGGGAAAACTGGATAGTTATATACAGCTAAACACTATCAAACATAAATAAAATATAAATTTTAAAAAGATAAAATGCACATTTATTTTTCATTTAATTTATTAATGGTATATATTTGTTCTCACTGAAATAGCAAAGAATTAGTAGTTTTTAGTGAGAACACTAAAAGTATTTTTTAAGTTAGCTTAATTTTAAATCAAGTTATAAATTACCTATTTAAATTAAAAATAAAGGTAGTTCAGTTATAAATTACTTCAAGTCCTTTTTCTGATGGCTACAGAATTAGAAAAGATAGTTCACAGAGCTACAAAAAGTTAATGAAAGAAAAGTTTCAATCACGCTTAGTAAATATTTATACACATTTTTTCAACTACAGTCACTAACAATAGATTTTTGTTGTATTTCAATTAATATATTTCATCTTCTCTAATGCCAAATAATTGCATTAGCAAACTAATGAGAAGATGCTGGATTTTAATTATTTTAGCAAACTGGCTAAAAATAAATTCCTGAAATTCATTTGTAAGATTGGTAAATTAGAAAATTCTGTTTTCAAAGTTTAAACAAAAATCAGCCAACTATGCAAATCTTTTCATTAGACTAGAAGTACTTAATATCATTTCAGCACAAAAGTCTCCTAACAAGGGGCCTCCCTGGTGGCGCAGTGCTATGGCCTCCCTGGTGGTTAAGCGCTGCGCTATGGAGCTGTTGGCAACAGCAATACAAGTTCGACGCCCAGCTGGGGAGATTCCCACATGGCGCAGCAGACCTCTCCTGCCTCGCCCGCTGCTCCCCTCAGCAGTGTATTTCCGTCAATCTGCCTGTTCTGCTCTACACTCTGTCTCTGGTGAACCCTCTCACCGCCCCACTCCTTTGGCCTGTACCCCAGCTTGTATGCATAAATAAAGAAATCTTTAAAAAAAATTCACTTAACAATAGACATTTTCACACTTCTAATTTCAATATTCTCTTAGTTTATGAGATTCTTTTGAAAAAAGCAGTTACTTTCTCACTTATTTAAAAAGTATCTCTTACATAAAGCAATATATGAGAATATTTTTTAGCTTACTGTAGCTAACTTATTAAATTAGTATACTACTAACATCCATTTATTAACACAGGAAAAGTCTCAAAAATTGTAACAAGTGTATCTTTGTTAAAAAAGAAACATGTAATTCATAGCATATTTCAATGACTTTTTTAAGTACTTCCCTATTGAATAATCTTCAAACTCCTGCATTATATAAAAGGTTTTCATGGTTACTATTGATTTCCTTACAAAGTATTTTATGATTCTCCTAGTTAAGATCATACCTACTTTACAGTACCTCTAAATGAACTGAAACTGAGTCAATGATTTAGAGGGTCACAACCAATATCATATCCTACAACTTCTCTTCCTACAGGATACCCGGCATTCTCTTCATGACTTATATGACAGTATCACTCGTGCATCAAATATTGGGAAGGTGTGCATTTTTTATGTCTTCCTTTTTTTCTGAAACAATTACAAAAATGGAAAACCTACTATTTGTTGCTATGGATAGTTCACCAATACATGATCACCCATCTTCCCTGAGATACGTGCATTCTTTCTTTTTTCTTTTGACACCACAGATATAGAAGCTATTTCACACTTGGGTATGATTCAGGCATTCTACAGTAGCAGTAGGTAAATGTGCCTTGAAGAACATTTATTTCAGGAACTTACCCTGGATCAAGACTTACGTAGGAATAGTTCCAGAACATCTGCCAGGGGTAAAAGAAACACAGCAGTCTGGCCCCTTTGAAAGGGAATCTATCAAGAAAGAGAAAGGATAGTTATTCAAAATATTGTCATTCCTGCTACAACAGAGTATTGCACCACACAGCTCATAGGTTGCAAATCCACATGCTAGCAGTGCTGAAACTGGAGCCATGTGTGCATGTGGGGCTTGCCCTGCCATATCCAATATTTAGTTCACAATGCAGAAGTCTGATGGAAGAGAAGTGAGGGGATACGAAGGAAGATAGTAGGTACTGCGGCCCATCAAATCAAAGGTAAGACACTGACTATACATAACTCATTGGATCTTATAACAGTGGCTGTGCTATATACTTGTTTCCCCCATCACACTGGCTCTGAATTTGAATGAGATTATGCCTGTGGCCCATGAAAAAAATAAAGTACCAATAAAAAGACTGATTGCAATATGAAAAATAAATGCAATAACATTCTGTCAGATGTTATTTAAAATGTTTATAAGTCATTGGAAAGTAGTATGATGAAAGCTACCAACCCATTCAAACTTCATATTCATTGTAATTGTTAAGTTGCTTTATAAAATGTTTATGTCTATCTAATAGATTATCATTATGCTTTCTTAAGATAGTCCCAGTGGCTCTGAATAAAAATACTTCAGATTCTGATCAGGGTTGGAATTAAATCCCACCATTTACCACCTTGTGGATTAAGAAAGTTGTGTAACCATTATGAGTCTCAGATTTCTTACCCCTACTTCATAGGTTTTCTCCCATTTTTAAATAGATTATTTTTTATGTTTTTAACACAGTGTTTGACATACACTAAGTACTTAATAACTGGTAGCTAGCTATTATTATACTTTTTATGTCTCAATATTTGATACATCTTATTTAAAGTGTTTATATTTTTAAAATCAACTTATCTAAGCTTACACTGAACCTATTTATAAAACGAAGAGGATACTGCAGATTTGGAATAGAGCACATTAGAAATTCTCTTCCTATTTTGCCTGTAGCTAAAAACCCTGGATGTTATACATAAACAAACATAAGAAAACTCTGAAGGTGAAGAGAAGGAAAAAGATTGGCTAGAAACTTTGAGACTGCTGAAAACATAGTGACAAATTCCCTGGGGCATTTTGCCTCACATATCTTAAACAGGGTATTGGAGAAGTAAACTACTTAGAAAAGGTAAAGGATGCAAAAACAAAACAAAACAAAAAAAAAAACCTCCAACAAAGGCTAAGTGTGCTATAAGTGCGCTATTACAGGCAAATAACCCTAGAAAAAAACTGGTGGCAGCATCTCCACCCATGCCAGCAAGGAGGTGGGTAGCCTGTATTCCCCTGCATGCTTGTAATGAGTATATTATCTCCTGCTGCTTCTGACACAAGCCAGGACTGTGTCAGAACAGGTTGAATGGGGATCATGGACTTCCATCTATGCCAGATGTTTAAACGATTTCAACTTCTGCTCTGTTAGTGGAGAACACATAGGGATCCTAGACCTTTATCCCCAACTGGTGATAACAAGGCGCCTGTTCCCTTCCCTGCTGGGGTGGTATCAACAGAGGTCTAAGGAAGAATCAGGGCTTTTCTCCTGGGCTCAAAAACAATAGACACACCCTTAAGGTGAAGGCTACATAGACAGCCTATATTCCCAACCTGTCAAGCAGTCACAAGCAATCCTTCCCCTCCTCCCAAGTGTTAGAGGATATTGAATGGAGAGCCTATACTTCCACTGCCATTTGCCAATAAGGAGGCTCTGACTCCCTTCCCCCAAAAGGAGCAGTGTAGAAGGAAGTCTGTTAAGAACAAGATTTAAATAAGATCCAGTCTCTCACAACCCAAAATGTTCAAGTAACCATGAAAATCACTCATACCAACACCCAGGACATCTCAACTTGAATAAGAAAACACACTGAATAGATGCCTACACTATTCAGATGTGAAATGACACAGATGTTAGAATTATCCGGCAAAGATTTTAAAGTAGTCATCAAAATAGCCTCAAAGAGTAATTAAAAACACATGGACTAAATTATTAAAAGAGGTGTCATAAAGATATAGAAAATATAAATGAGCAGACAATATGATAATATATATACAAAACCCTAAAAACTCCATAGAAAAACTACTCAAAATCATACACCAGTTCAGTAAAGTAGCAGGATACAAAATCAATGCACAAAAATCAGTAGCATTCCTATATGCAAACACCCAATCTGAAGAAGAAATTAAGAGACCCATCCCCTTCAAAATTGAAACCAAAAAAAAAAAAAAAATCAAATATCTGGGAATAAATCTAACAAAAGACATAAAGGACTTATACAAAGAAAACTATAAAACACTGTTGGGGAAATGCAGGTCAAAACCTCATTGAGATACCACCTCACACCAGTTAGAATGCTGCACATTAAAAATACAGGCAACAACAAATGCTGGTGAGGATGTGGAGAAAAAGGAACACTTCTACACTGCTGGTGGGATTGCACACTAGTCCAACCACTATGCAAAGCTGTATGGCAATTCCTTAAACTGCTAAAAATGGAGCTCCCATATGACCCAGCAATACCACTCCTGGGGATCTACCCAAAGGACACAAAAACAATAATCCCAAAGGATGCATGCACCCGTATGTTCATTGCAGCACTGTTTACAATAGCTAAGGTATGGAAACAACCCAGATGCCCAAAAATAGATGACTGGATCAAGAAGATGTGGGACATATACACAATGGAATACTATTCAGCATTCAAAAATGATAAACACATGCAATTTGCAGCAACATGGATGGAACTGGAAGGAATCATGCTCAGTGAAGTAACCCAGAAGGAAAGAGAAAAATATCGAATGGTTTCACTTATAACAGGGACACAGGGGAACCAAATATGAGAGAGACACCCAGAGAGGGAGAGAGAGGACAAGGGCTCAAAATGGTGTAGAAAAGGGCACAAGAGACCATGGTGATGGGTCACGGGTGAATTGGTGGTGGGTTACCCAAGAGGAAAACAAAATGTAAAAGACATAACAATAAAAAAATAAATAAAAATAAATAAATAAAAATTAAAAAATAAAAATAAAAAACAGATAAGAGAAATAAAAAATTACTACTATTAAAAAAAGAAAACTATAAAACACTGTTGAAAGAAATAGAAGACACAAGAAAATGGAAAGGCATCCCTTGCTCATGGATTGGAAGGATTAACATTATCAAAATGGCAATCCTACCAAAAGCAATTTACAGATTCAATGCAATTCCAATAAAAATATCAATGACATTCTTCAAAGAAATAGATCAAATACTGATGAAATTCATATGAAACCACAAAAAAACCTCACATAGCTAAAGCCCTCCTAACTAAAAAGAAAGAAAATGGAGGAATTTCATGCCCTGGTTTCAAACTATACTACAAAGCTGTAATTATTAAAACAGCATGGCTCTGGAACAAAAACAGAAAGATCAATGGAACCGAATAAAATACCCAGATTTAAAGCCTCATATCTATGAACAACTAATCTTTGACAAAGGAGCAAAGAAAATGCAGTGGAACAAGGACAGTCTATTCAATAAATGGTGCTGGGAAAACTGGACAGCCACATGCAAAAAAAATGAAACTAGACTACTACCTCACACCCTGCACAAAAACCAACTCAAAATGGATAAAAGACCTAGATGTAAGACCTGAAACCACAAAATTTACGGAAGAAAATATAGGCAAAACTCTACACGACATACATCTCAGCAAAATCTTTAAAGACACGTCCCCCAAAGCGAAGGAAGTGAAGGACAAGATAAACAGATGGGATCACATCAAAATAAAAAGCTTCTGTACAGCAAAAGAGACATTAACCAAAGCTAACAGACACCCTACCAACTGGGAAAAGATCTTTGCACACAATAAAACTGACAAAGGACTGATAACAAAAATTTACAAGGAACTCACACAACTCAACAAAAACAAAGCCAATAATCCATTCAAAAATGGTCAGAAGAGCTAAAAAGGCACATCCCCAAAGAAGAAAAGAAAATGGCCCACAGGTAAATGAAAAAATGTTCAACATCACTTATAATCAAAACCACACTGAGATATCACCTCACACCTGTGAGGATGGCACACATTAAAAATACAGGCAACAGCAAATGCTGGAAAAGATGTGGAGATAAAGGAACTCTTCTACACTGCTGGTGGGAATGCGAACTGGTCCAACCATTATGGAAAGCTGTATGGCGGTTCCTCAAACTGCTAAAAATGGAACTTCCATACGACCCAGTAATACCACTTTTGGGAATCTACCCAAAGGACACAAAAACACTAATTCAAAAGGATACATACACCTGTATGTTCATTGCGGCACTGTTCACAATAGCAAAGGTACGGAAGCAACCCAGATGTCCAAAAAATAGATGACTGAATCAAGAAGATGTGGTACATATACACAATGGAATACTATTCAGCATTCAAAGAAGATAAACACATGCAATTCTCAGCGACATGGATGGAATTTGAGGGGATCATACTCAGTGAAATAAGCCAGAAAGAACGAGAAAAATATCGAATGGTTTCACTGATAACAGGACTATAGGGAAAATAAATAGGAGAGAGACACTCAACGGGTGGGGGTGGGAGTGAGGGGACTGGGGGGGAGGGGAGGGTAAGAGCACAAAATGGAGTAGAAAAGAACACAAGGGACCACGGAGATGGATCATGGGTGAATTCGTGGTGGGTTACCCAAAGGGAATACAACATGTAAAAGATACAAATAACAATAAAAATATATACAGAAAAAAAAGAAAATATAAATGAGAATGCTGTGGAAAATGCAGAGATATAATAATAAAAAACAAGAATTCCATTCAGCAAAATTACATTCACATAGCTGAAAAAACAAGATATGTGAATGAGCTTTTACAGTAGAATGGAGAGGTCTATGATAGAACAACAGATATCATACAATCTAAATAAAAGAGATATTGACAAAAATAAAATGAACAGAGGCTTAGGGTATGTTCAGCAAAAGGTCTAACATTTTGGAGTTCCAAAAGAAGAGAAAAATTAAGGTGGACTTGAAAAGGTCCTCAAAGAAATAATAGCTGAAAACTTTATGAACTTAGCCAAAATAAATGTATAGATTCATGCTGTGTGAACTACAAACCCAAAGAATTCATGTTAAAGCAAATCATACCTAAACTTCTGAAAACTAAAGACCGAACAAACAAACAAACAAACAAAACTCTTGGAAGCAGATATAGAATGAACATATTGCTTATAGGGCTCATCAATTTGAAAGAACAGCAAAGGACCATGGAGGCCAGAAGAAAATGACAAAAATTTTTAAAATGCTGAAAGAAAAGAATAATTAACCCAGAATCCTATATAGCAAAAAATCTGTAAGTAGACATTCTCATATAAAAGAAAACTAAGACAATATGTTGCCAACATACCTACACTAAATGAACAGCTAAAGGAAGTTCTCAAAACAAAAGGAAATGATAAAAGACAGAATCTTTGAATATCAGGAAGGGAGAACACAGTATTCAAAAATATGGGTAATATAATAAGCTTTTCTTCTATTGAGTTTTCTAAATTATTTTTACACTTTAGTAAAAAATTATAGCATTGTCTTATGTGTTTCTCAATATGCAGCTATATTATAGAAAAATTAATATAAATGGAAAAAGGAAGGTACATAAAGTCAGGTAAAGTTTATAACTTCACTCAAACTGGTAGAATTTCAATACTAGTATACTATGATAAGTTATGTACCTATAATGTAATGCCTAGAACAACCACTAAAAAAAGCTTTAGAGACACTAAAAGTACTATAAAATAAATCAAAATGGAACTCTAATGTTTAAATACCCCCAACAAGACATGAAAAAAGATATTTTCTATAGACATACAAAAGGTTATTCTAAAATTTCTATGGAAAGGCTAAGAACTAGATTCACTAACATAATTCACTAGATTTTGAAACAAGTATAAGGAATCAGACTACGCTATTTTACAAATTATATAGTTATACTAATCAAGACTAGATGGTATTAACAGTGGGATAGGTACATAGGTCAATGGAACAGAATAGAGAAGAAGGGACTAACTCAAAGTACACCTAACTCATTTTTGACAAAAGTCCAAACGTAATGCAATGAAAGAATATTTCTATTTACTGAATGGTGCTGGAGCAATTGGGTGTCCTTAGGCAAAACAATGAACCTTGACTTAACTTCATACTTTTACAAAATTGTCTTAAGGGTTGACTGGGAAAACTTAAGAAAAACACTAGTGGTGAGCATTTAGTATAGATGGTTGTAGGTCTAAGAGAAAAGCAAAGGTGAGGAAAAGAGTGCCACGATACAAGATAAAAGTTGGGAATTCAAGTAAAAAGGTATTAAACCATGGCACATTTTCATTTTAAAGGCCATATTCTACAATATAGATGTAACATAAATACTTATGCAGCAAATAACAAAGCATTTGCCTTTAAAAAACAGAAAGTAGAAAGAAAAATAGATAACAATAACAATAATAGGAGATTTTTGACATACTATTCTTAGTACAAGAACACAATTAGTGTATCTTATGGATTTATATATATCAAAGCTTTACACTGTGATAATATGGAATAAAACTGAAATATAAACATTTTGCAAAAATTAATCCTACACTTGGTCACAAAATCATATCATTGATTTTTATAGAGAAGAGTTATAAATAACACTCTAAGCTCACAAGCAATGTAACTATGTTTGCCCAGGGAAAGGGGGCAGGGTATCTGGGAGGTGTTAGTAAACGGGTACAAAGTTTCACTTATGCAAGATGAATAAATTTACTGTGCAGCATTTTGCCAAGAGTTAACAACACTGAATTACATACTTAAAAAAACAATTTGCTAAATGGGTAGCTCTTACATTGAGTGCTCCTCTTACAAAAATAACAGCAATAAGGGTGCCTCCCTGGTGGCCTAGGGGTTAAGTCTCAGGGCTACCACCAATAAAGCCTTAGTTCAATCCCTGGCAGACCTCTCCTGTCTTTCCTGATGCTCCCCTCAGCAGCGTACTTCAGTAGATATGCCTGTTCTGCTCCCCACTCTGTCTCTGCAGAATCTTTTCACCCTGCCCCAGCACCCCTGGCCTACACCCCAGTTCTTCTACTCAAAAATAAATACATTTTTTTTTAAAAAGCAATAATGATAAATGAAAAGGGTGGAAGGAAGTGCTTGATGGTAATGGATATGTTTATGGCATAGAATGTTACGGTTTTGTGGTATATAAACATAAATATATATATTTATTCTCAAAATCATCAAACTGTGTTAAATATATCTAGCCTTTTGTAGGTCAGTAGTACCTGAATAAAGTGTTGAAAAATAAATGAAAGGAGTAAAGCGTGAAAAGTGACAACTAATAAAATACTGGCCTTTTGAAAAGCAACAAAACATTCAAACTTCTAGTTGATTTCAGAAAGAAATGGAGCAAACAACACATAAAGAAATGACATGAAGGGAATGACATTGAAACAGAACTGCTTAAAAAATATACTCCTAAAACATGTGCAGAGATGTAAACTGATGTTACCGCAATAAACATGTATATAAAATTGGAAGAGGCTATTTTGAAAACCACTATGAAAATATATTTGAAAACATAATTTACATTAATACATATGGGACAGTAACTTCATTAAAATTGATCCCATTATAGATGAAAAGTTGAATACTAAAGAAATTTTAAGAATTATTAAGAAACTACTCTACATTAAAGCACCAGGCCCAGTTAGTTTCCCAGAAGAAAACACCAAACTCCTAAAGATCATATAATCACAAAGCTATATAAAATATTTTAAGTGAAGTAATGAAAAATATCCCAATTTTTTTAAAGATTTATTTTTATTTATTTATGCATACAAGAACAGGAGTGCAGGCCAGAGGTGCCGGGGGTAAGATTTACCAGAGACAGAATGGGGAACAGAACAAGCAGATCTGCTGAGGTGAGCAGCATGGGGAAGAGAGGAGAGGTCTGCTGTGCCATGTGGGTTAGCTCCTTTGCCAGGAATCAGTAATCAAACTCAAGCAGCAGTGGCTGGTGATAGATTGATAGTGCTGAGCCATAATCCCTTGCTCCACCAGGTAAGCCCAAAAAGCCCCAATTTTTTGAAGCTAGTTTAAAATAGGTAATTTAACTGAATAAGGGAGGCACATAATGACAATTACAAACCAAAAAGTAAAATATTCACTGACAAAAAACAACTATGTAATGACAATTAAGTAGTAATTATTTCAGGAATGTGAGATTGGTTATTCCTTTTATAATACATATAATCAGGAAAAGGGAAATACTCCCAGTCTTCCCTCTGATATGCACTGCACCTGGAGGTATCCCAAGGGAATTAGAAGAAATGAATGAGAGACATATGAATTAGAAAGCAAGAAAAATTCTCTATTAGCAAAAGATGCAATAGTATACCTAGAAACCTGAAAAATCAATTTTCATAGTCAAACAATAAAAAAAGAGTAAGTAGGGTATGAAAATTTTATTTTATATTTTAAAGTCAATAAATTTATTTGTAAAAATAAGTTTTATTTTATCTTCTAATTAGAAGATAAATATTAGTGAAAAATCCCATTTTAATCATTAAAAGAAATTAAATACTTAAAAATAAATTCAACAGGAAATGAGCAAACTAATATGAAGAAAAGCTTGAAATGCTCCTAATAAACAAATACGTAGATTTGTACAAAAGAAAACACAATCCTTATTCTACAAAAGAACAAATCAACATCAAAATGACATTGCTTTTCCCAAAAGTAATTTGTAAATTTTATAGACCTCAATGTTATATGATATAACTTTATAGAGTTAAATAAAGTCTCAATAAACTAGTTTCATGTCATTAGAAAACATGTTACTAAATTTCATGTGGCAAAATAATCTTTCATTAATAACTAAAAAAAAAGAGAAAAAAACTATAATAGACTAATCCCACAAGGTATTAAAACATATGAAATAACTTCCATAATGAAAGCTGTACAATATTAGTTTATAAATAGTTAAGTGGATAATAGAATTTTCAGCAACAGACAAAGGTATTTAGAAAAAGTGCGTACGGAGTTTTAGCAACACCCTAGGGTGGAGGTCCTCACTTCTAAAACACAAACAACAATTTAAGACAATGTTACCTCAATAAATTAAATGAATGGTAGATAATAAAAATTAAAAGATTATATAACAAGATTGCATCAAAAAACTGGAGACTTATTTTTTTAATATGTTTTTTTAATTGAGGTAATATTGGTTTGTTACAGGGCAACCTCAAAGGGAAATGGGATGTTCTGGGTGTGAGGCCTCACCCACATGCTTAAAAAAAAACTCAGAATAAGATACAGGAGCGGGCACACATAGAAAAGTTGATAAGAGATTTGTTTACAAGGGAAATGAAAAGAGGGAGAGGACAGAGAGTGAGAGAAAGCTATATAGTGAGTAATTGGTTAATGTGTCCTACTAGTAACGCTGGCTGAGCTGGGACCCCAGTCCACGCTGAAGGCAGGCAAAAACCAAGCCCCTTCCAGTCCATGGGTCCTTGCTTTTATATCAAGCTTGGCTGCTTAACCCCATCCTTCTTCCCAGAAATCCCCTTAAAGAAGTCAAGGGTCATGGCAGATTCATGGCATGATTGATGGAAGTTGTAGTCCTACGTGGCTGGGATCTCTGGCAAGGGGTTTGGGGTGGAGTCCATAAAACATTAGCGAGTGGCGTTTATTCGGGACTTATATTTCCCCCAACAGGTTTACAACACTGTAAGAGAAACTTTTTAATAAATGTCGCCAAAATAACTGGTTAGTCATATTGCAAAAGATGAAGATGAAGGTAACTATCACATACCCTGTAAGAAAAAACTCAAAATGGAATCAGAGACTTAAATATAAAAAATACATACAGGTAGTAAAAGGAAGCGGATAAATTCCTCAATAACCTATGTGTAGAAAAGTTTTTCTAAATATCCAGATATAAATTAACCAGATATAAATTAAAAATTTGGTAAATTCTTCTATAGTAAAGCAGTATCTTTGCATAACAAAAATACAATGAGGCAAGTCTTATAACATGACAAACTGCAGAAAAATCTCAATTTACAGCACAGCTAAAGAACTAGTATCCCCAATATATAAAAATTATGACTGACTTCATGACAGTACAGAATTAGAGGTATTAGAGCAAGGTATCACTTCATTTCTGAAATGATTTTGTCATAATTGTGTATCTTTCCTATAGAATCATCCTTATGGTAGTTTTATTTTATTTTTTTAAGATTTATGTATTTATGGGCCCCCCCCTGGTGGTGCAGCGGTTGAGTGCTGCGCCGTGGAGCTGTTGGAAGCCCGCGATGTGAGTTCGAGGCCCAGCAGGGGAGAGTCCCACATGGTGCGGCAGACCTCTCCTGCCTCGCCCGCTGCTCCCCTCAGCAGTGTATTTCTGATCTGCCTGTTCTGCTCCCCACTCTGTGTCTGGTGAACCTTCTCGCCGCCCCACGCCTCTGGCCTGTACCCCAGCTTGTATGTATAAATACATAAATCTTTAAAAAAAAAAGATTTATGTATTTATGCATACAAGGTTGGGTAAAGGCCGGAGGCGTGGGGTGGCAAGAGGGGTCACCAGAGACAGAGTGGGAAGCGGAACAGGCAGATCCATGGAAACACAACTGCTGAAGGGAGCAGCGGGCAGGGTGAGGCAGGAGAGGTCTGCCGCGCCATGTGGGCATCTCCCTGGCCAAGGGTAGAACTTGTGTTGCCTCTGCGGACAGACCCACAGCATAGCACTTAACCGCTGCGCCACCAGGGAAGCCCTGTGGAAAGAAAACATACACTTCCATTTTTGAATTACATTTGAGTGTAGCTATAAATTCAGAATACCAAACTTTAGGCAAAATTGTCTTTTGGCAAATTGAACTGAGAATTACTTAATTACAAAAGTCATATCCAATATCCTGATTTTATGTTAATTGGCCAGGTGATTCAGGTTTTAAAAACAAATTTCTTTGCCTCATCTCCTAATCAATTTACAGCTCTGTCTTTGAAGTTCTACTACACATTCTGGACTAATCTATGGGTAAATCCACCACAGTCTCTTTGACTAAATGGATGTTAATGAATACAATATTGAGCTTTTTCTTGGCTAAATTACCTCTAACAAGACATTTTAGAGTTAATTTAATGAAGTGCACTAGGAAGTTAAGTAGCTTATTTCATTAAATGAGGCAAGTTGGAAGAGAATAAACACAGTAAATACTGTAAGGTGTGAGTAATTTTTATTGTTTACAAAGTATTTTGAAATTCTTCAAGTGAAAATGTATATTGCTGATGTTAATCACTTCCGTCTTTCCCTGATTATTAGATTGATAAATTTGTTTTATTGATTGCTATTTTGTTCCAAGATGATTTTAGCCAATTCTTTAAATCATATATATGTAAATAGTATGTGGTGCTGGCACATAATCTTAATGGATGTGTCCAAATAGTATCCTAAAGTAGAAAAGGCTGCATTTTTTAACTTATATTACCTATAGGAATACATGTGTTACTTTCAAAATGTGAATTAAAGAGGAATGCATGGATGTCATTCCTACTTCTAAGAAATGTCTTTCACATTAAGTATTTGCATAACAATATAAACTTTATATGGTACTTCTACATGCATATCTCTTTTGATACTTGATAAAGTATTTTCCTCTGTTTTCAAGATGAGAAAACAAAGGTTCTAAGAGAGGGTAAAAGACATAAGAAACTATTCTGATATTACTGAGCTTTTCCTATAAAATACAATATGCCTATGTACAATAAAAATTATTCATTAAATGGTCTAGAGTCAAATTACATTTACATGCATAAAACAAACTTCTAATATTAGCTTCTTTAATTTGGATAATTCATCATTCCTTTTCAGAATCCACACATGCTTCATGGAGGACTTTTCCAGATATTTCTTAAAGTTCTCTCCCTGGGTAGGTCTCAGTAGTGCATTAATTGAAGTGCATATATACTTTCACCAAACTTCACAAACTGTTCTACACAGATAAAAAATGGTAATATACCCTGGATAATCAGTCAGGAAACTTGTTCACTTGCTACAAACACATACTGTATTATTGTATTGAGTTAGAAGCCGGGCATGCTGGCAAGTATTTAACAATTAGCTCTCCAGAAAACTAGGAGTACGGATTTGTTGATTTTGATAGCTCTTTTCTGGAGATATTTTCACCGTGGCTGATTTCAAACTTCCAATATGACTGTCACTGAACACAGAGTTGAGAAGAAATGTGAACAATTTCATCCTATGGGCCAGAGTAATTCAACCCTAGTACAGCACTGGCTGGAATCTGCCATTAATCTCTAAAAGTCTGAAAGCAGCAATAAGAGAAGGGCAGTTGAGCATATACTTTCAGATTTAGATTAGCTGTTGTTTTTTACCTAGGTCACTTGATATTTTCACCTAATCCACAACCAGTTTAAGACTGAAGCATGTAAAAATAGATGAAAACTTCCTGCCTCCCCCACCCCCTACTCATTTTACCAGAAAACATTCAGAAGAGCTATGAAGTAATCATTCAGCTACAAATTTAGTCAGCATTCTTTCACAGAAAAATAGCCTCCAAGATAATCTACATTTCTAAGTTTGAGTGAGTAAAAGAGAACTTTCTTATATCCCACAAATAGAATTCCCATCTCAAATCAGAACTTAGACATGATCGTGGGAAATTATTAGACATGTTAGACATGCTCTCTGTTCTCCAGGGGCTTACAATCTAGCAGAAAGAAGTTGAACACAAGTAAAATAATACACATTATAAAAGCAGGCATTTGAAATGCAGCTTCAATAAAATAAATGTCTAGCTGCTTATCCTCTTGAAAACCATTTTTGAGGTCTCTTGTTTTGTATCCTTTCTCTTTGTACAGATCAATAAGTTATATGTGATGGGTGAAATAGAGGTTAATTTAGAATTTTCTCTGGAATTGGTATTTTTAACATGTTTTACTAAAACTAATTTCAGAGCAATCTAGAATACTGCTTCTAGACTCTGTGTGAACTGTAACTCTCCTGTTTAAGCCCACTAATTACCTTTAAAATCTGACCTTGTCTGTCCAGGTAGTGTAAGAATGATAATCCTTGGGAATTTTTAATGGTTTGTTGGTGAAACTTCCTGGAGGATCTGGTAAATGAATCTGCTCTAAGAGGATATGCTTACCAACTCTTGAGCGCTCTTTTGTGTTGAAAAATTGGGAAACAACCTTCACCGAGGAGAAATTTCTCTTCCCTCCTGATATGCAATCCCATCTATCTATGTCACCCTGGTTCTCTGTACCACCACAACTAAAAGGTAGAAGGCTGGGAAAAAAAGCAAACAAACCCCAAATTCTGTTAAAATATCTCAGTAAAATTCTTAGATGGTCCTTTACAAAATTGACAGCATTTCATTAAGTGTATCTCATAGACCAATGGTTTTCTTTCTTTTTTTTTTTTTTTAAGATTTATTTATTCTTGCACAAGCTGGGCTGTAGGCTAGAGGTGGGGGGGTGAGTGGTGAGAGGATTTATCAGAGACAGAGTGGGGAGCAGAACAGGAAGACTGACTGAAACACACTGCCAAGGGGAGCAGCAGGCAAGACAGGAGAGGTCTGCTGCGCCATGTGGGAAGCTCCTGGGCCAGGTATCAAACTCATGCTGCAGTGGCTCTGGATAGCTTCATAGTGCTGTGATTCGACACATTGCGCCACCAGGGAGACCCCTATCGATCAATGGTTTTCAAAGGAGATTTGTGAAGTAGAAATAGTAGCATGTAGGAACAGATTCTCTGCCCTACATGTTATCTACTGAATATGAAATTTTAGAAATGGGATGCAGGAATCTATGATTTTTAAAGTTTTCCAAGTGATCTAACGTAGGCTCAAGTTTGAAAATCATTGACTTAGGAGAATCATCTTTAATATTGATGGATTTTTTTTCTATCCAATTCATCCTTATTTGTTTATTAAATCAAATTATTTCAGGGGGCCTCCTTGGTGGTGCAAGGGGTTAAGTATCAGCACTATAAAGCTTCTGGCAGCCACTGCAGCATGAGTTTGATCCCCAGCCTGGGAGCTTCCCACATGGAGCAGCAGACCTCTCCTGTCTTGCCCACTGCTACCCTCAGCAGTGTATTTCAGTCAATCCACCTGTTCTGCTCCCCATTCTGTCTCTGGTGAATCCTCTCTCTGCCCCCCTGGCCTACACCCCAGTTCTTGTAAGCATAAATAAATCAATCTTAAAAAAATATTCAAATTATTTATTCACTTATCTATCTATTTATTGAGGGAAAATTGTACTGCAATACTATATGTGATCCAGAAGTATAGTGTCACACCTTTTCAGATGTATATCACCACCCTCACCCACCACCAAGACAACCATAATCCTCCATCATAGTCCATTGGGCCCTTTCCCCAGTTTGCTCTTCACCTGCCCCTACTTCCTATGTTAGCTTTAATTCTACAGACAGATCTCTACAGTTTGTTATTGGTTTGGTTTTGACTGACACTTTGTCTTGCTTCTCTATATTCCATATGTAAATGAGACAATCCAGTGTTTGTCTTATTCCTTCTACTTAGCATAATCCCCTCCAGATCCATCCATGTTTTCACAAATGGCAGGAGTTCATCTTTTTTTTTTTTTTTTTTTAGCTGAGAAATGTTCCATTCTATATTTCTATATTTATTTCATCTCCTTAATCCACTCATCTGTCCTTGGGACATGGTACCTCATTGTGATTTTGCTTTTCATTTCCCTAAAGATAAATGATGATGAACATTTTTCATTTGCCTGTTGGTCATTTCTATGTGTTATTTGGAGAAGTGTCTATTTATCTCTTCTGCCAATTTTTTTGATGGGGTTGTTCTCTCTCTGTTGAAGTATACAATGCTTTATAGATCTTGCTTGTCAGATGTATGATATTCAAATATTTCTCTCATTTAACAGGGTATCTTTTTTGTTTTAATGATAGTTTTTTTCCCACTGTACAGTTTTTTAGTTTAATGTTGTCCCATTTATTTACATTCTCTTTATTTCTCTTGCCACTAGAGATGAATCCACAAAGACTTAACTGAATCAATGCTGTAGAGTGTTTTGCATATGTTTGCAAATATGGTTTCAGGCCTTACATTCAAGTCTTTAATCCATTTTAATTTTTATATAAATTGTGAGATGGTGGTCTACTTTCATTCTTTTGTATGTGGCTGTCCAGTTTTCCCAACACGATGTGTTGAAGTGACTTTCCTTTCTCCAATGTTTACTCTTGATTCCATTGTTGTAGATTAACTGTCTCTATATATGTGGGTTTATTTCTGGGCTCTCAATTCTCCCCCTTTTATCTGTCTTTTCTTTTATTCCAGTACCATACTTTTCTTTATTACTATAGGTTTGTAGCATAGTTTGAAGTCTAGGCGTGTGATACCACCCTTGTTCTTCCTTCCCAAGATTGCTTTGGTTTTGTAATTCCATATGAATTTCAGCAAAGTTTGTTTTATTTCTTTGTTGAATGACATTGAGACTTTGATAGGAATCTGTACATTGCTTAGTGTAAGATGGTGATTTTAATAACGTTAATTCCTCCAACCCACTAGCAGGGAACATCTTTCCATTTATTTGAGTCTTCTATTCCCTTTAACAATGTCTTATAGTTTTGTTATGTTTACTCCTTTGTTATGTTTACTCCTGGGTATTTAATTATTTTTGATGTGATTATAAATGAAATCACTTTCTTTTTCTTCCACCTTATTTGCATATAACACAAATGATTTTGTAACTACCACTTTAATGATTTATTATTTCTATTAGCTTTTTAGTGATTTGTATGCATATTATCATGTCATTTGCCAATAGTGATAGTTTTACTTCTTCTGGCCCAATTTGGATTCAAGAAATATATTGCCTATAGGCAAATTTTTTCTTGATTTTTTTTCTTATCTAGAATGATTTTTTTCTCCTATATTAATCAAAAGCTTCAAATGTTATTTCCCTTTTAAAGCTGCTAACTCTGTGATACAGTACTTCCAGGATAAACTCATTCTATTGAGAAAAAGTTACATGAATCCTCTAGGATTTCCAAGCCACTTCAACTACATTTAATCCCACTTTAAACAGAGCACAAGTAGTTTTGGATTTCATGGGATTTAGAGAGGTGTTTATTTTGTAGCTAATAAAGAGTGAGGAGAATTTTTCCAGAAATTTCTACTAGAGTCGCTGGCTTAAGACTTTAATGTGAGGAGTCCTTTTAGACTAACTGTAAGGCAAAAATAAACAAAGATAGATCTTTTCCCAGATATTTTTGCTTCTCTTTCCTGCTTAGATTCTTTCCCAAACCACCTCTTTTCACTTAATTTTATTTCTCCCTTTCTCTCCTGTTCTATTCCTGTCACTTTTTGCTATTTTACTGGTTTTATCCTGGTTCTTTTGTCATGCACTGACAGGCTCCAATTATAGAAACATTATACTTACTCTTTTAAGATCCACATTTGAAAACAGGCTCCTTCACAGATAAGTACACTTTTTGTAAATGCACTAATCTTATTCAGAGAAACACTTGCTGACATTAAAAATAATGAGATTATTGGTTCTGGTTTCAGATAATCAGGAAAATGAAAACCTTACCCTATTGAGAACTAGATCTACTGGGATTTTCCCCCTCCTGCTTGTTTAATGGTTTATAACATTTTTGAGGGTAAATTCTCAAAGTCAGAAAGCTTTAAAACTGTACTTTAAAGAGCCTCTAGCCATCAATATTATTTTGTTTATCATTCTTAAAGAAGTACAGGTTATTTTTCATTGCTTTTTACAGAGACATTATTCAGGTTATTATGAAGGACACAGCATCCAAAAACACTACAATTTGTAGAGTTTTAATATCTGAATTAAATTTTTAATTTGCTGTTTTAGTATATAAATACCCTTCACAGGATCACAATATTTCTGTCCACATTTTCTTACACAATTTAACTGTCACAGATCCCTGGAGATTCTTTTGCAACCTAAATTCACAGATTTCAGCTTTACTCTTTCTTTAACTGAGTAATTACAATGAAGGATTGGGCTGATACATATATTACATTTCACCAGCAAAATATGCAATCTCACTCACTTATGATACATAATGCTTTAAATGTTCTTAATTTAGTTAATATTCTTAAGCTGTATTAAATCAAACTATGTTCTAATCTATAGTTCGTTAAATTTGTAATAGAATAAAAATAGGAAATAGTTATCACATCGCTAATTCTTTGGTCCTTCAGTTTGTAGATGCCTCTTATAATGTGCCAATATTATCCTAAATCCAAAGATAATCCTAAAGCTCCTTTCTCATGTCAGTGAAGGTAAGAATTCTAAGACATTTCATGGCAGTCTTTCGATTTTTGTATACCCAGCTTATGTTTG
Source organism: Scalopus aquaticus (assembly GCA_004024925.1). NCBI lineage: Eukaryota > Metazoa > Chordata > Mammalia > Eulipotyphla > Talpidae > Scalopus > Scalopus aquaticus. The sequence goes on from PVIJ01001746.1 coordinate 134,624, forward strand.
ATTCTCACCAATTTTGTGAATGAGATTATTCTTTTCCACATTAAATTAAATAAAAAGGCAATATGTTCATTTCAGTTTTGACTATCAAGGGTAGGATCAGAAAAACAATAGTATGAGTAAATATATAAGAAGTGGTTAAATATTCTATGACTGATTCCATTAAAAATACCTTTAGACACTTAAATATTTATTTATGAATATGAAAGATCTAAGTATTTATATTTAGGTGTATGTATAAATTACATATTTTAAAATTATAATTAATATATAGAAAAGTACAAAGAGGGCCTTCCTGGTGGCGCAACAGGTTAAGTTTCAGCTTATGAAGCTATCCGCAGCCACTGTAGCACGAGTTCGATCCCGGGCCAGGGAGATTCCCACATGGCACAGAAGGCCTCTCCTGCCTCGCCTGCTGCTCCCTTCAGCAGTGTACTTCAGTCGATCTGCCTGTTCTGCTCCCTGCTCTGTCTCTGGTGAATCCTCTCACCACCCCACATCTCTGGCCTAAACCCTAGTTCTTGTATGCATAAATAAATAAATATTTTTTTTAAAGTACAAAGAAATATAAACAATTACATGCACACATGGGACTAAACTAGTATTCTGTGTTATTTGCTTCATAAACTTTAATAAAAGGAAATTTGAAAGTGCAATTAAAATTTGCATTGTCTACTATTTATATTCATTCAATTTTTCATTATGAAATTGATCTATGTTCTATCAGTTCATTATTTTATAGTTTCACAAATGTATATGTGCATCCATGAATAAAATGCAATTTTCAAGCATTTTAAAATTTTTATATAAATGGCATATTATTTAGTCATTCTATTACTGGCTTAAAAATTACTCTTGCTGATGTATAGACCTACTTTATTTAATCTATTGCTGTACAATGTTCTACTCTGCTAATCGTCTACATTTTTTTAACCCATTTCCATATTGACAGTCAGTTTTTTGCTGTTCTACACAATTTTGTAGTTAACAACTTTGTATATGCCTCTTTATGACCATGTACTAGATATTTTTCTGTTAAAGATAGTGACAATCATTGGATCATAAGGTATGATTATTTTCAATGTTGATAGATTCCATTAAAGCATTGACTAAAGTGATTGTATCAATATACACTCTCCCACCAGTTGTAAATGAAGTTTGTTTTCTTATTTATTAGCCTGTATGTGTAATGTCAGACATTTAGCATTTGTCAACATGTTAGGCAGAATGAGGGGCAACACGGGATCCCCAATCCTGCATGGTCTAAATGGGCTCTGTCATCCTCCACATGAAGACAAAACATAATGTTAGTGCATAAGAACTTCAACAGAAAAGCACTTTAGTAGACTTAGTGTGCAACAGAGAATTAGTGTGTAATAAAGAGGAGAGAAAGAATATAGTTTAAATAGTTTCTCCATGAAATACCCAAAGTTATACATCTTCTCATGGGTAAATGCCTTGCCAAACAGGGTTGGTCCAAAGCAGGGATACTGGGGTCCAAAATCTTGCTACATGTCTAAAGTATCTTGTGACTTTTTCCTTGGGGAGCATATGTTTCATTGGCAAGATATAGGAAAGAAGGAGGGCCCAGGCAAGTCTGGAAGAACAAGAACACAATCAAAATACAAGTCAAGATAAAGGCTGCCACTTTCAGCCTCCCCATAGGTCTCTCACCCACATCTCACCCTCTTTCAAGTATCTCCTTTCATATCCTCCAACTTCCTGATACACGTCCAAGGTTGAGAAGCAAGAGTGGCTTCTTCACATGTCTCTTTGCTCCATGTGCCTCCGTTGCGCCACCAGGGAGGCCCAGGTATGGGTATTTCTAACTAGCATGTTTCCTTTCCTTCCCGAAATGAGTCAGTACTCAGAATTTAAATACTACTTTCTTTGTAATGGTGGAAGGTGAGAAATGATTAAATTAGGCCCTTTACACAAGTAAACTAAAGAAAAGTGCAAGTGTGCATCCTCACCACCTATGTAGCTCTTCCTGGTGACTCCACTCAAGTGGCAGGAGTTGATATGAATCTAATTCAAAGAAGTTTTACCAATTTCAGCCCCTACAAAACTGCTTTCAGAGTCAGAGAAATTGTCTAGTATAGACTGAAATAATCCCAGATTTCTACATGCAAAACTTAAGTTTTGGCTATTGTGTACAATACAGAGAATGTTAGTCACAGAGCAAGTACACTGTAATTATCCTGTTTGAGTCAATGCTTACAACTATTTCCTGTAACTGGAAAAGCACTAAATATACTTCTATCTTTAGAGTATGAACATTATATTTATACATCTAGTTGTTATAGGAATCAATTTATCCATTTAGTTCTATCATTACTTTTCCAGCTAAAGAAACTGTTGCCAGTACAGGGATTGGACAAATACAACTAATAATACAGTGTTGAGTTAGGGTGTAGTTGAAATGGTTTCAAATATAACCTTAGCTTTTTCTTCCTTGAACTGTTTTTAAATAATCATCCTTTCATCTTTTATGGTACTTCACCATTTATTTACATTTTTAATAGTACATTTTACAGTTCTGATATCAAGGGCTATGTATTCTTTCCAGTTTGTTCACTTCTGGATCAAAAATAAAACTAAATTAGAAGGTATTAGAGGAAGAAAGAAAAATGTAATTCTTTTAGCACTGTAATACTCTTACATAGGAAGGAAATCTACATCAGAAGCAAGTATACATATACAACTCCTATAGCATAAAGCACTGAGTCTTAGAGGTCAGTTTTTGTCCCACATGATCTTCTCTAGTTGCCATGGCAATTATTTGTTTTCATCGGGTAACTGAGCAAATGACCACATCTGTTCTTGCTGGGCTCTTTACCCCCACCTAACAGAGGATAGGGAATAGATTCACTTCTTAGTGCACAAAAATTTATGTGCATAACTGTCTCCACATCAAGGAGAGACCATAAATCTCAGGTCAGAAAGTCACACTTGCCCTTGAGTGCCCTCCTTTTTTTCTGCCCAAATGTTCTTCTATTCTTCTATAAACACAACTAAATACTCATATATTCAATTGGAAAAAAGAGATACAACATTCCTTTTATTCAATAAATAAATACTTATTTTTGGATATTTATTGAAAAAATGGTAACTTGCACACTGGCACAATGATATTCCAGAATACAAAAAAGATTCCCTTAGATAAATTTAGTTGCATCTATTTTTTTTCTTTTCAGCAAATACATCTTAACTGATAAAGTCCTTCAGTTAAATAAATATTCAAATATTTTAATTTGCCACCAATTGGTACTAAAATACTTCTTTGTACCTTAATAAATTTGTATGAGCCTCACTGAAGTAACACCTGAACTGAGTCAATATTTTCTATTTCCTGTACCCCAAAGAAAGAAAAGTGATAATAAAGATGTGTACAGACATTCAAACCGACATTCATTGCCCCAATACCAAGGTCATGAAGGAGCTAATTCCTGGGCTTCTGTTATATCCTTTTAAATCTCAGAATTACAGAATACTATAATAGAAAAAACAACACAGGGCTTGTATTATTTCCTCTAGTAGTCAGTCGCTTTTGTAGGGCCAATGCCTCATATTCATATTCTTCTAAAATCTAGAACATACTGAACATCTCTTGCTAGATAATTATCTAGGGGAATTGGGGTAAAATTTCAAGATCTGGTAATTATACTGATGGCGTTAACCTGAATTATTTGGAGGTTTTTGAAAATTCTACATAGATGAGGAAAGTCTGAAGTTCTTACAGGCATAAGACATTCTATTAGTCAACTACAATCAACCCAATTTGAGCTCAACTGGTTTTCAAAATATTTTTTTATAGGATGTTAGAACAAACAGTTTCAGAAAGCAAAGGAATACATGGCATCAAAAAAATCTGAGTAAATCTAAAAACCTGTTCTTATGCTGACTTAAGAATCAAGCCAAACCTGCAGAGATAATAGGAGCAAGATGAAATGGAATCCAAGCTAAGTTCAAGATTCAAGCTATCATCCACATAGCCATGAATTTCAAAGAAGTCTAGGCAGGTGAGAATTTAACTCCTATTCCCAAGGAGTTACAGTAGACCTGAGAAGGATTATCAGGTCACGCTGAATGAACTGTGGTACAAGGGGGTTGGATTACATGCTATGGTTATTCTAAGCAACTGAAGAATGAAATCAAGCCCAGATGTAAGGAGTACTGAAGTCCAAGGATGAGGACTGGATTATATCATGATTAAAGTTTGAGCATGGGGCTAGATAGAAGAAACCAAATGAAAAGTTGGTAAATCAAAGGTGTATTGGTGCAGGGAAGCAGAGGCTGTTGAAAAAAGGATCCTGCTTAAGGAATTACTTCAAACAGGACTAATGTATCTTTGAGTGGGTCAGCCTAATTTGAAAGCATTGTATCTAGCTGTATATACAGAAAGCTTGATGGTACTATGAAAAAGGATCAGGAGTCTACAGTGTTAGTTATAGACTTTAGGAAATTTGCAAATTTATGGATATGGAAATTTATGGATATGTGCATTCTGCTGAATTCACAACTAAAAATCTTAGCACTGGCTTATACATGGACTTTGCCATTATTGCAGAAAACAGGTCAAAGAGTTAAATGCCACAAGCAGATCACTAAAGTCACTGTTAATTGGGGGAATCAGGCATGGAGTTACAAGTTCTTAACTTGCCTACCAATTATTACTAGTATTTAATAAGTCAGTTTAGGCCAATAAGGGTTTCCTTCCCTTCATTCCACAAATACTACAGAATGGATATTACATACAAGACAAAATGATGTGGCCATGCTATACCAGTAGGAAATAAGGCCCAAAACCTTTCTCCAGAGTTTACAGTCTTGCACAGAAACAGATGGTCCACAGCTCATTTTGCCAGTCAGGACTCTTCTTAATCCAGTTCTCCAGGCTCTCTCTATTTCTTCCCTTTTCCATCAGGTCTAATTTCAATTTTCAATTTCTTTTTGTTCCTTTGGTTAATACTGTCTTTCTTATTTTACTTCCAAGATCCTTCTTCATTTGTGTCCCCCTCCTTTCTAGTCCTTCCATCTTTCAGTTGGTATCTGAACTTATGAGAATGTGGCAGGATAAAATGGTCAGATGTACATTTTATTTGAGTTTTTTAGATCATTTCTTACAAAATAATATGGATTGGAGTATATGATGAAGATGGGAAATACAGAGGTGATTGTAATTTTATTTTTATTGAGGTAACATTGGTTTTCAATGTTGTTTATGATTTAGACATGTAGGAGCTTGTCTTAAGTACTTTCTATTTGTGAAGTTAGATTTCTCCATAAGGTTTTTCTCAGACGGTGAGATTCTTCTAGCTGGGGTCCTCTAGTTCATTTGTATTCTCAATGCCAAACTGTGCCTAGCAGTTTGGACACTTGGTGAATGAAAGAATACATGAATGAATGAGAAATTAGATGATTACATAATGAAGGACAGGGAGGAAGAAGTGAAGAGGTGTAGGAGAGCATTACTGTTGTCTCCAGGGTTGAACATGAGAGTAGATATCTTTGCATTTGGGGTTTAGAACAGGAAATGAAGCATTAAAAATCACTGAGACAGTACATCAACGTTTTGTCCCTATCAGTTTTTACTGGAGAAGACCCTTGCTCAATTCTACACAATTTTGTAGGAGAACCAGAGCGTTGTACTAGTCATCTCTTAGGCTTTGAGATTAGCTGGCTTTGTCTTTGCTTGCCATAGTTCTACATTATTAACTGATCTGGGGCAAATTATCACATCTTCTTGATCCCCAGTTCCCTTATTTATAAAAACTGGAGAGTGATAATGACCTGACAACATATCTGTGAGGGTTAAAAATGAAGTCCCCAAATAATTTCATTAGATGCTCAACTATTGTTTTCCTTTTGTATAAGGTTTGCTATTCCTCTTGCCCTTTCCCACTGGCTCCCCACTCATCATCAGATTCTCTAATTTCCAGTTTAGTCCATATTTTCTTTGTTAATAGAAAAAGTAAACTGTCCAAACAAATGGTAGTGATAATAGCACATGGGAATTTTAAAGATAATTCTAGCAAATAAATTCCAGATAAAATAGATAATTTCAAAGACTACAGCCAGTCAGAACAAATTACACAAGACAAATGATATGAGTAAGCATCTGTGATAAAGAAGGGAGTTTCAAGTTCTTCTGTGTATACTTGAGTTCATATTGCTCATAAATTTGTATTATACATTAAACATAAAATTGTAGGTTTCACTTGATTTTATTATTAATCCATCTTCACAGATGGTGATATTTCCCTCATTTTCAGACACAGAAGCTAGTTAAGTTTATAAAGAAATAAAGATTTCTTCTTTGTTTCTAAGCTTGATAGATTTTTCTGAGGAAAATCTCTGAGATTTATTTAAAACAATTCTTTGGTGAAATTAAATGTTCATTATCAAATTATTCTTTCATGTTTTAATCACACAGATAAATTCATTTTTGCACAAAGATTTATAAACTTAAAAGAGCAATAGCTCAATTGTTATAGAAGCATGGTAGTTGTCTTTCATATGTATGAACCAATCAAAAAATGAACAAGTCTTTTCAATTGTACACTTTCACATTTATTTTAATTGACTAAAAGTATCCCCTTGATTCTTCTGCATATTGATCAAAATATTGTGACAGTGACATAAGGAATGAAATTATCCTATTTGAAAAACTTGTAAAAACAAAGTTACTCTCAACCAAGCTTTATTAGATATGTCAAATAATTACCCTAAAAAAACCCAGTTTTCTTTATAAATGCCAATTAATTCACAACCATGTTCTGCCAAAATGAATAATAATAACTGCAATGAATGCTTGCAGATAATATTGGATATATTCTCTATGAAATTTCTGTGTTATATTTGTAAGTACAAGCAATGAGGTCCCAGGGAAAGGTAAATAAAACACAAGTTGTAAACTCAGTGACGGACAATGATTTCATTTGAGATTTTGTATTTTTTTTCTGCCAATGTTCAGAACTCAGACTTAACTACAAGGAGAAGTAGACATCATAAAGAGTTTTTGTCTTAGCACAATTACATCTAAGTTTTTCTGCAGGACTAGGGTCACAGTAGGACCCTAGCCCAGGCCACGCCATGGGCATTCCGCAGTTCACTGTCTGCAGCCTGAGACAACTGGGACGTAAGAGTAAGACTTTTAGTCACTTTGCCTACTCTTTTTTTTTTTTTCTTCCTTCAAGTAAAGTCAGTTGTCAGTCAAAAGCTATTTCTTGCAAGTCTTACATTTAACTCATTCTTTGCCTATGAAAATGAAAAAGCCTACTCTTCTTTTAGTTAAAACTGGTCTCTAACAAAGTACTTTCTCTCCAACTGTGAAACTGATTGATGTTTTTAAAGCTCCCAAGGAACTTTGTTGGCATAAGTTTGTGGTTTTAAAGAAGTGGTGTGGTAGGTGTTTTCAAGTTAAAAAATGTTCTTGATTTCTACTTGAAATGGCAGAATCACTATGCATGTGGTAGTGAAAAATCAATCCAATGAATCAACATTTAAAACTGATTTCAGTTGAGTCAGAAGGAGGAAGGCAAATAATGATGATTTCACTAATGTGGGAAATATATATATAAAACAAAAACCACAAAGGAAAAGACAAAACAAAAATAAAACCAACCCTTGAAATCTCACTGGAGAACTGCAGCTTGAGGGCATGGGAAGCAAATTTTAAGGATATCAATGTCTTGATTACAAATATTGACACATACTATTTCTTTCACCATTCAGAATCTTACACATTATTCTGAAAACATCAAATTTGAAAGAGACAATATGAAACATTGTTTTGGGAAATTGTCCCTTAACTATCAATAAGGTGATTAGTCTGTAACTTTTTTAAAAATATATTTTATAGTTTTGATATAAGGGCAATTCTTTTTCTTTTTAAAGAATTTTTATTTATTTATGTATACAAGCTGGGGTACAGGCCAGAGGCGTGGGCTGGCGAGAGGGTTCACCAGAGACAGAGTGGGGAGCAGAACAGGCAGATCAGAAGTACACTGCTGAGGGGAGCAGCAGGCGAGGCAGGAGAGGTCTGCCGCCCCATGTGGGATTCTCCCCGGCTGGGCGTCGAACCGGCATCGTCAGCGGCCAACAGCTCCACAGCGCAGCGGCCAATCGCTGCGCCACCAGGGAGGCCCGCAATTCTTTTTTATTAAGTGAGCTGGAACTTGTTTCATCTTCCTCTATTTTCTGTAAGTTTTTTTTATAGGAATGATATTATTTCTTATGAAATGTTTCAGAGAATTTACCATTGATGCTGTTCTTGTCAAAGTCTTTCCCTCAGAAATTCAATTTTTGAAAGAGAACCAGGAGCATGTTTTTCTACTTCTTCACTGGAAGCTTGTTTTGAAGATTTTATGATGTATGTATAGTGCTTTTTCTCTGGAATGTGATCCTTTACTAATGTGTGACCTTTCAGGGGTCATGCATTTCTTAGATGTTCTCCATAGATTCTCTACTCTGACTGACTGGAATACACACATATCCAGCTCCTTGTGAGTTCTGGGGGCTATTCAGTTTATACTTTCTTGGTCATTCTTAATTTGAAAATTTCTGGAGCCATTTTTCTGCAAGGATCCCTCCTCTTTACTTACAATGCCTTGCATATTTCCAGTTATCTCTGCCTCTTAGAACTTGCTCCTCCTCTGAAAAGGATTGCCACCATTGATTGGATTCACCTTCCTTATGTCACAGTCAAATATCTCCAGGCAAAAAAGCTGCAGCAATTTTGGACACACCATGTGTTTTGTATATATTAGTAAGTTTTAATTACAATTTTCTAATAGTCATTTACATAAACCAATTTCTTTTGGCTAGTCTTTCTCTGATAGAACGGTTTCACATTTAAAAAAATTTCAACCATTACATGTCTTTATTTTTTAGGTGGTCTCTCTCATCATTGATTTTCCTTTTAAAATCCACTCTGAAAATATCTTTAATAGTGACTTTAGAAAATTTGCATTTAGTCCACATCTGAATATATTTATGTTGGAGTCTAATATTTTGGCTTGTTTTCTCACTCCATTTCTTATGTTTATTTAAAACTTGTTTTTTTGTCTTCAACTGATAGCTATCTCTCATCTCTAATAATAGGGTAATATATTTACTATTCCTCCCCATTTCTCTACCATGCCATCTTTCCACACTTACCTGTCTGATGTTCTGGAATACTATATTCATATTATTTCCTTTTCACTGATAGTCACTGTGTTTTTAAAGAAAACAAACCTTAGTGACATACCTGAATTCTTTATACTTCTTGTGGCATCTCAGAAATTTCTTGAAAAATAAAAATATCACTTTTAAAATGATGTTGAAAAGCATTTAAAATTATTTTCAGTGAGAGTCTATTTTGGGGAAAAGTCAAAGTTTTGAATTCACATGAATATTTTTAATCATGCTTTAGTATTTGAATTAGTTTGGTTGGATCAAAGCAACTATGCTTAAATTCCTTTCTATACCTTCAAAACACTATTTCATCTTCATTTTGTTTCTAGCTATGTTGAAAATATGTTATTGATCTGATCACATTCCTTATCTGCTCCCTTTTCCTGAAGTTTTTAGAAATATGTATATTGCCTTTGATATATTCTGTATTTCCCAGGTGTTTTTCTCCCACACTAATTATCCCCTGTAATATCCTACTGACCCTTACAATGTGAACTATTTCATATGTTTTTTAATTCTAGGAAATATTTCTTCATTATTTCCTTAATATTTTCTCCTTTCAGTTTCTATTACATTCTCCTTCTGTGTTCTGTTATTTGTATTTTTTATTTATTTTTATTTTTTAAAGATTTATTTATTTATGCACACAGCTGGGTGTAGGCTACAGGTGTAGGGGGTGAGAGGATTCACAGAGACAAAGTAGGACGCAGAACAGGCAGATCAACTGAAATACACTGCTGAATGGAGCAGCGGGTGTGGCAGGAGAGGTCTGCTGCACCATGTGGGACAGCTCCCTGGCTGGGGATCGAATCTGTGCTGCAGTATCTGCTGACAGCTTCATAGTGCTGAGACTTAAAACCCATGGCACCACCAGGGAGGCCCTATTTGTATTTTTTTAAAGTCTGCTTTTATTCTAATTGTTATATCTCTTAACATTTAATAAATATTTTCTTGTTATTTATCTTTACTTCCTTCGTATGGACATTTGCTCAAGTGGCCTTTCATTAATAGTTTATAACTCAGTTACATTTATATTAATATTAATATTGTGCCCTTTATACTAATTACCTTATTTTTAAATCAATTTCCTCTTGTTCTTTTACTGTGTTTTTATTCAAGTTCACATGTCCTGTTTACCTCTTACTATACTTTAGTTTTTTTAATTGAATTTTTAAAAAATTTTGGTTTTTTTTAATGTTTCTATTTCGGAAATACTTTTATTCCATGTGTTCCTTTTCTTTGTAAATAGTTGTTTTCTCCAAATATCTTGTAATTTTATTCTGTGAGGATATTTCCTTCTAGAGGTATCAGATATACTGTAAAACGAGTAAGGGAGCTTATGTCTCAGAATATAAATCCCAGTAAGTTCCAAGGGAGGAGAATAGATATGATCTATGGTTACAGAGGCCCAGACACCAGAAAACCACGAATAATCACCTTTCATTCAGGAAAATATTTCTTAGAAGAGTTTCAAGTTTAGTCTTTTGGGTTCAAGCTAAATTAAGAGGGACGAATTCTTACATAGTGCTCTTAACTATTAAAGGAGGCACATTAAAATCTTCTAAGTGATTTCAGATTTGTTTAGGTCACCATTTAGTTTTGTCAGATTTTGTTTGATATATTTTCAAATATGTAGTTGTATGAACAAAAACTTAGGATTTTTATGTCTATCTGATAGATGGTCTCCTTTTCATTATCCCATGTCCCCAAGTACTGCTAGGGACATGGCGTCTTCCTTTACTTTCAAATGTTCTGTGTCACAGAATTTGTGAAACTTCCCTATGAATTGTCATGTAAACTTAAAAATGGCTTTGAGAGTATTACTCTTTTACAGACATACTTGTTTAACTTAAATCTTTTTTAAATGTTCTTGTTTATTTTTTCACAGTGTAGGATTTCTCCTCTCTCTTCTGGTCTGTAGTTTTCCCACCAAACACCCGTAGTCCTCCATCATAATCCACTGTGCTCTTCTCCTCATTCTTGTTTTCTATTCTCCTACTCCACTCCTGAATGTCTCATATCTATGTACTATTACGTAGGTATGACCATGAAATTTTAACTGCTTTCATTAGTTCTGGTTTATAAGTCAGTTATTCTCATGGTTTCTGCTTATCTGACGGCCTCTTTATTTTACCTTCATAGACGTATATTGAATGATATTTTTACTTGGTAAATAATTCCAGGTTGGCAGTTTTTCTTTTTAACTCTTCAGTTGTGTCATTCCATTATGTTTCAGCTTCCATGAAAAGTCCTTTTATTCCTCCTTTGACGGTATGTGTCTTCCCTTCCTCTTTCTGCTTTTAGGATTTTCTCTCTGTCATTGCTGTCCAACAGTTTTACTAGGGCATAGGATAGGTTAGCTTTAGATTTATCCTTCTAGAGATTTCGAGTGTTTTTGAAGATGCTCAGCTATGATTTTTTTCACGCATTGCTTCTTTTCTATTTTTCTGACACTCATTACATATTGGATATGCTGCTTCTTGTGCTTTAGTTTGGGATTCTATTGATCTGTCCTTCAGTTTACTAATACCATCTTCTGCTATTTTTAACTCATTTTTATATCTTTTAGATACATTTCTGGTTTTAGATATTATATTTTAAATTCTAAAATCTCATATATACTTTTCTTGTGTAGGTGAAGTGTCTATAAAGCTGTTAACATTTTCATTTCTTTTCTACAACTTTTTTTCTATTCTCCTGAATACATCAACTTCATTATTTTGAAGTGTTTGCTTGCTAACTCCAACATCTGAACTACATTTTTTTATTGTTGTCTATTCATTCCTCCTTTGATTTGTATTATTATATTGTTTCTTGCCAGAGCTAATAAATTTTTATTGAATCTTTCTGAAGAGGTTATCATATTCTGACTGTATTTTCTCTTTCTAATGCTAGGCAGATGGAGTTGTGTGCTTGAGTGACATTTTAATAAGGCTCAATCTACCTCTGGTTTGTCCTGCTACTGGAGCTTAGACTTCTGGGACTTTTCAATGACAGTATGCTTGTTTGTATCAGGATCCCGCCTGCTAATCAACCTTTGTCCACTCAGCATCACAAGATGACATAAATTTTTGTGCTACTTTAAGAGATTTTTTGCTTAACTTTTTGGTTTTTGTACAAAATCACCTCAGAATTATGTATTTTTGTGAAAGGGAACAACTTCTGCATTTGAGATACCACTTTTCTGGCTTTGCCTCTCCAATCCTGTGTTGGATTGTGTTGGCTGAACCCTCTGCCTTCCCTGAAGAGTCCCTCTGTTCTGAGAAGACAAGAGTCAGTCTATAGAGCCAAACCTCCCCAAATCATTAAAATACCCCCATGGCAAATCTGGTTTCAGATTATCAGTTCACTGGCCTGGCATATTCACAGAAGTGACAGGAGTCACTTCTCTTCATGTGTCTTTGTTTCCTGAAATTACAAACAATTCACCTCTGTTTTCCATTATAGTTCATTTGCTTCCTACCCCACATAGCTTCAAAATTTAGTAAATGTGCCATGATTGTGACTCTACTAGTCTCCCCTTTTGATGCTGCAGCTAATTTGAAATCCTAAAGTTCTACTATTTCCTGTGTGGGAACTTCCTTCTGCAGATGTCTGTACCAGAATTCTGTATCAACCCTGCTGTGTGCAGACACTCATTGTACCAAGGCAATGGTGGAGAAGAAGCAAAAGGAGAGATCTAGCAATAACTTTTCGACGTTTTCCTCTCACATCAACCCATTTCCATCCCTGTCCTGACTAAAGTCTAGAATTGATTCCCTTCAAAATATTTAGTACCAAAAACAATGCCCCTACTACCCCAAAAGCAAAAGATAACTTTAAGACTTTTTTTAACCTTTGTATTTTCTCTGTGGTTACTCTTGGAGGAGAGAGACAACTATCATGACATTTTAGCATCTTATCAGATTACAGATCTACAATTCCCCTTATCTTAACTTATTTTTTGCAATAATGATATTAGCTTATAAATCTACTCACAATAAATCTTATTATCTAACAATGAAGTAACTATTTTAATACATAATTATATATTCATGTATACTCAGTACATAACAATTTTTATTTTTATCAATGTTTTTGAGCAATGTTTTTCAAGTGCATTCTATCCTGTTACATGCAAAATGAACTTTTCTTTGTGTGTGTGTGTGTGTGTGTTTTATGTGTGATTGGAGGGGAGAAGTTGTTAAATCCAGGTTCATGGGTCCTTTTTACCACTAATGAATTTAAATTTCTGAAAGTAGGATCCAATAATTTACAGTTTTAACAAGTCTACACTCCCTGGAAGATAATGATTCATGTTATATCTTGAAAGATACTGCTCCTAATTCTCTGATATACAGATATTTCTTTTGTAAAATGTTCATGCAAATGCAAATGCCAAATTGTTATTAACATCATTGCCACAATTAATTTAAAATGATTAATTAACTTGGCTTTAGTTTTCCCGGTTTAATTATTTGCTAATGACACTAGTTTAATTAATTGCTCATGTCGACAAATATATGATTTCTGTTTTCACAGCTTTTCATAATCTCATTCAGAAAGCAGAACTTTTATCAAGGCATGGTCCACCTGTCACTATCTCCTATTGCACTGGGTTGCTAATTTGATGTTCTCTAAATAGTGCTATATCCATTTTATTTTCAGCATTTCATTTGGAAGTTTTTCAGTCTAACTATTTCCAAAGGAATTACATTTAGTCAGTTTTGCCTAGATATACACAAGTATCAACTCCATTAATGAATAAAAAGTACTTTCAGTAACTCAGATGAATTCACATTTATTATGGAAGGAGTAGGTGGAAAATAAGGAATTACATATATTTACACATTCTTCCTGGGAAATCCACTCCTTAAAGGTAAAACACGATTTTTTTCAAACCTTGGAATAAAAATTATAATTTTTAAAGTGACTCTCGATACCTGAATTGAATAGTATATTGATTGCTTCTAGGGTCCCTAAATTTATTCTGTAAAGGGGGGAAGATTGGAAAATTTTCTTCCATTATTCTATTGTGGTGTTTGATATTTTTCTCTATGAAAAAGAGAAGAAATGAAAACATTCACCTCGGTTGGGAATACTGATACAAATGTACTAATTTGTGAGTTTATTTATTTAAAGTTTTCAAACGATGTCTTTTTTGTTTACTTCTGTAAAGAAACCCTAGCACAGTCCACGGATCATTATAGGTTCTCAGTAAATAGATCTTCAATCTCTGAGGTTTGGGCTACTTCTTATAATTTTAGGTATGGCGCATCGTTATATGCAACTTAAATGCAAGGTATATTTTTCCTGAACTATTTTCCTGCTGAATTTTATGTATGATTCAAGGAATTATTTTAACTCCTGCCCCCAGAACAGTGTGAGAACAAAATAATTATGACATTTAATAAAATTGAAGGATAATTAGAGAGTTAATTTCTTTCAATTTTTTAATTGTCATAATTCTGCCTGAGTCCCTTTCTCACTAGATTGGTGGGAAATGTTCCTTTTCTCACTGTCATTTTTTATTAGGGCATGGACTCAACAAAGTGTTGGGAACTGAAACACAGATTTGGAGAAGAGAAATTTTCAAGGCATAAATGATTACTGACATATGAGTAAAATGTACCTTCCCTCTAAAAGTTCAGCAAAATATAACCTCACATATCTGGGAAAGACATCTGGTTTCAAGATGGCCCACTATGTGGATAAGGAAGATGGAGAACAGATTAAATTACCATGCTATTAAAAAGTCTGATCCTGAATGTTTATTTAAAATTTAAGACAAATCACTTTTCTAGAACTAAACTGTAAAACTTCTCTACATATAGAGAAGTAAATGTAAACAGGCCGATAATACCGAGAAATATTTAAAAGAGCAAAAAGAGAGTATCATTAATATGAAACACCAAATAATATGGTAGTAGTAAGCTCAAATAAATTATGATAACAATAAATAGGGAGTAAAGTATGCTAACTCTTTGTATTGGAATACAGCTATATATACACACACACACACACATATTTTGCTAGACACAAACAAGGTGACATGGGATGATGGAAAGTGAAGACAGGGAGAAATATTCTAGCAAATACTAATGTAAAGGAAATACTTTATCAACAGATTCAGAATTCAAGACACAGAACATTAAAAGGATTGAAGAGAGGTATTTTTTTTTAAATAAAAGGAACGCTCTTCCTTAAAATAATAGTCATGATCCTTACAAAATGCCCAAACTAATAAAACTCAACGAACAAAAGACAAATCCAGTAATATTGAGAGATTTTAAAATAGCTCTCAGATTAGTAGCCACAAATCAAATAAAATTTTAGAAGATTTAGGTATCATAAATGAGTTTGATCTAAGTGGTTATTACTGACAGAACTATCTGCACACAAAATAGAGTCTATAGTTTTTTGAAGCACCCAAGAACTGTAAAATACAAAAGTAACTGTGGTTTTGTAACATACATTTTAAGAGGCATGATCTAATACCTCTCCATCATTTACAATGTTGTGAACCAATGTTACCTCCATTAGAAATAAATAAATGGTAACTGCATACTATAATCATAGAAGTTTGAACAAATCTTTAAGAATTGCAGCATGGGGCCTCCCTGGTTGCACAAGGGGTTAAGTCTCAGCACTATGAAGCTATTGGCAGCCACTGTGGCATGAGTTCTATCCCTGGCCAGGGAGCCTCCCACATGGCACAGCAGACCTCTCCTGTCTCACCTGCTGCTCCCCTCAGCAGTGTATTTCAGTAGATTCACCTGTTCTGCTCCCCACTCTGTCTCTGGTGAATCCTTTTACCCCAACACACCTATGGCCTACACCCCAGCTCTTATAAGCATAAATAAATCAATCTTAAAAAAAAAGAATTGCCACGTCAGCTATGCAATATATATCTTGGCCAAAGTGCAATAAATATAAAAGTAGACAGCAAAATATATTTTTATTTTTCAATAGCAATTTTGGCCAATGAACATGGAAAAAAATAATAGGTCAAATATGATGTCAAAGTAGAAATTGTTAACATTTAGATTTAAACTAAATGACAGCTAACTGCTATATATAAATGCATGTGGGATATTGCAGGTCACAAGATAACGTAGAATTTAAATATATGTATTAGAAAACAAATAGATAAACAGTAAGTGGTAAATAGAGATTTTGCTTTTGATTAGCAAGTAGGAAGCTTGTGATACAATTTTGCTTCCACAGTCACACCGACAGCAATAGCTACCAGTAGATGAGAAATAAACCTTTCATAGTGAGCATAATGCTCAGATATGTTCTAGAGTTAGGAGATGAACACCTAGTCTGAGTTCAGGCAGGTGGAAAATCAATATGCTTTAAATAGATAGACTGAAGGAATGAGAAGGAGCCAGGGGGCTTGAGGAACATAATAAGATCTGAAGGAGCACTAAATTCCAAGATGAATTGTATTAGTCAAACAAATCTTTAACAATACATGCTTTCCCCACATTTAACAAAGAAAACAAAAGCAGAAAAGGGGTTATTGTCAGCATCATTGTGGAGTTGTTGGTTTTCAAGTCTTCCCTGGGACTGAGAGGGTCGTGAATAAAACAAGGAGAATTAAAAATAGTAGAATTATTTTGTTGTTGTTCTAAAAGGAAAAAAATAGTAGAATTCACTGTTCTTATCAAGATCCAGCCAGTTTTCCTGAATAAATACTATCAGATTGTTCAGTATCTTTAGTTAATTTCCACAGTTCTGAAAATTTTTATTTGGTAATTTTGACGGTATCACTGCTTGCATAGGGGAGAGGATTTTTGGAGATCCTTTCTGCACCATTACTGCTATCACCCAGCAAATAGTTATCAGATTTGAAATAAAAAACACATTATCTATTTAGAAGAAAAAAAATAGTTGAAACTCATCAAAATTAATTGTTTTTCTCTTATTATCTCTGTGAATAGCAAAATAGGTCACACAGTGAGAATATATAAAGAACTCACAAATTTCAGTCTCAAAATCAAATTTGAAACAATATTCAGAATAAACTATGAACTTAACATTTTACTCAAGAGAACATACAGATGGAAAACAAGCATGTAAAAGTATGTTCAACATCATTGGCCACTAAATGAATGCAAATTAAAACTATAATGGGATATTAATATTTAAGTATTAGAATAATCAAATAAAAAATGCAATAATATGAAATGCTGGTGAAGATACGGAAAACCAGATCATTCTTACATCACTGGTGGGAATATAAAATATCTCAGGCACCCTGGAAAATAGTGTGGCAGTTCCTTTTCAAACTAAAAACAGACTTACCATATGGTTCATAAATTGCACTCTTGTATATATATGCCAAAGTAATGAAAATTTATTTCCAGGCAGAACCTTGTACATAAATATTCTTAGCAGCTTTATTATAGTAGTCAAAAGCTAGGAAGGATCCAAATGCCCTTCAGTGAGTAAATGGTTAATGAAATATGATACATTTGTGTCATAGAATACTACTCAGGAATAAAAAGTCAGACAATCAATTGAAACACAACAACTTGCCAGAACCTAATGGAATTATGCTGACAGAAAGGGTTTATATCAAAAGTATATGTGCTGTGTGATTCTATTCATACAACTCTGTAAAACGACACAGCTACAGAGATGCAAAACAGATTTTCAACTGTTGAGATACAGGATGTAGATGCTGGAATTAGTGTGGTTATAAAATAGCATGAAGGAGTTTTGTGGTGATCAAACAATAAAATATCTTGATCATGGTAGTGGTCATGCATGTGAGAATTGCAGAGTTAGACCCCCTTTTCCCGCACACAAAAATAAGCACATATACAAGTGGTGAAATCTGAATAAGTTCACAGGCTATACCAATGATGACAATGCAGAATTACATATAAAATGTTAGTCATTCAAATCAAGCAATTACTACAACAACATAAGATGGCTGTGGTGAGGATAATTAGGTAGCTACTAAATACTCAGACTTCTAGTGACAAAATCCTAATTTTAATATACTGATAAATGTATGAACTAAAAAATTTATATTCCTCTCAGTCTTTTGGAAGATGGAAGACTAATGTGGTAATCTTGGGACTACAAGAAAAACAAAGGGAATATAGATACTTTCTCCTTTATATCCTTAAATTACTGAATCAATATAAGCAACTACACTACTGTAGAGTTGATGATTTCAAAAAAATAAACTCTTGTGTGTTTCATTCAGGTTTCTCTTATGAGTAGTTGAATGGAATTCCTAACTGAAACAGCCATTGGATTTATATGCATGTTTTGTAAAAATGAATCAACATGAGAAAAATCTATCAGGGTAATTATCTTTGTTAATAGATTAAAAGAGAAAGCTTTATGATTATTTAAATGGATGCTAATTGAGAATTTTATAAAAATCTAGCATATATTCAAGGTAACAACTTTCTTAACCTATTAAATTTTCTTAACATATTAAAATTTAGCTGAATAAACTTATGCAAATACAATACTCTAATTAAATATTAGAAACATTCTCAGTAATGTCAGAAATAAGAACAGAATTATCACTATTATTTAGCATTATGCTAGAGGTTCAAGCTAAAACAGTACAATGATGGCTAAAATTGGAATGGTGATGGTCTTCCTAGAACATTTGAGATACACAACATTTGAGATAACCAACAAATAAACAATTTACTAATGAAAGAACTTAGCAATTTTGTTGGATAAAATTCTCCATAAAAATCAGTTTTCTTATTTTTCATGAGTAAGAAAATAAAGATTAAAAGGGAGAATAAAATTCAGTTTGCACAGTAACAGAAATATAAATGAGTGGTTTTAAAAAATAAAAATGCATGATGTTTATGGAGAAAATAATAAAAGTTTAGTCAATGATATATATATATATATATATATATATATATATAAATGGAGAACTATGCTACATCAATAAAAGGCAACATCCCCTGTTATGAAATTATCAGCCCTCTCTAAATTAATTTAATCAGACAGATGCATACAAAAGCAAAAAATGAAATTATTTTGACCACTCTGCAAAAGCAAAACATTATAGAAAACCCTGGCAATTAAAAAAAATGCCAATTAAAAATGGAAAAATAGGTTCCTTCTGTTTTTAGAGAATTAATATATAGATTTACTCATTTCAGACAGAAATCTGGATCTACAATTAAAAATAAATTTTCTGTGACCTTACAATTTTATTTCTAGATATCTGTGCCTGAGGGCAAAAGAATGTCCAATGAAGCATTATATAAATTGTCAAAACATTGAAACAAACTTAATGTCTTTCCAAAAGAAGTTTAAATCAAAGACAGAATGTACATTTTATCAAATACTGTCAATGAATTAAAATACAAAGTCCACAGGCACAAACACAGAGGACTCTAAAATTTATGCAGCATACAGTACAATACAAATGAAAACACCAAATAAAAACAGGCACAAAAATAATCTGAAACAGCACAAATAGCACCAACTAAAATTTAAAATAAAATGGAAATAGGCACCAAAGACTTTCTGTTGGATATGTCAGGGGAATGGGAGGTGAAGCACTGAAAATGGGAGTCAAAGGGGATTTTAGATTTAGGTCTAACTCTTTTGAAAATGTAGAAGGAAATTGGAATTGTGTGATGGATATGCAATTAAAAAAGAATGAAAGAGGTCTGGTGAGTATTTAAAAAAGATTTTGGTGGTGCTCAGTTAAGGGGAAAACAGAATTTTGGATCACGTTGAATTGATGAAGATGTAGTTACTAGAGATTCTGCCTTTGACACATGGAGGGGGGAACCTAGAGGCATATATCATCAAAGAACAGAGTACGTACTATGACAGAGTTGGAGACAGAGAAGAGTAAGTTGCTGGGCTTCTTTTAGGAACAGAAGAAGGTACCTTTGAATCTGGAAGTTGAAGGGAAAATACAAATTTTCAATGAAATGAGCCAGAGTGAGCAGAGTGATTATAGGCAAGTGAAGCAATCTATGCCAAAGACAAGTCCCAAAAGGGTCTGACATGTTTGAGGAATAATGTGATTGAAAGCTTGACTATGTATGTAGAGTGAAAAGCTCCACAGACTATTAAAAAGATCAGAGGCTGGAGATAAAAACTGTGGCCAGATTGTGGGGTCTTATAAAAAAATTAATTTTCTTCTTATAAAGAGTATGCAAAGAGGGTCTCCCTGGTGACACACGGGTTAATGTCTCAGCACTATCAAGCTGTCACCAACCACTGTAGCATGAGTTTGATCCCCAGCCACATGGTGCAGCAGACCTCTCCTATGTCTACTGGCTACTCTCCTCAGCAGTGTATTTCAGTAGATTCTCCTGTTTTGCTCCCCATTGTGTCTCTGGTGAATACTCTCACCTCTCCCCCCGCACCTCTGGCCTGCACCCCATCATGTCATAAGTAAATGCATAAATAAATAAAATCTTTAATAGACAAACAGACAAATAAGTAAATAGTATGTAGAGTGAAAGAAGCTCAGTGGACTGTGGTGATGGACTCTGGTGCTTTGGTGGTGCTTGCTCCATGATGGTGATACCTGATGGGGCTATCCAAGTATTATCTCAATTAAAAATAAATAAATTTGTAAAAAAGTAAATAAAAGTATGTGTGTATGTGTAATAAATCAAATGTTATTGTTTTTTTCCCACCACCATCCCTTATTTCCCTTTGAGCCATTTTACCTTAGTCCTCCTTCTTAACCTAAGAAACCTCACTTAGGTTACCAATCACTGCTAGTTTATAGTTATTTTGCTCTGTGGGTTCATCCACTTTATTTCCTTATATTACTCATATATGTGAGATTGTCTACTAATTGCCTTTATCTTTTAATTCCCTTTGCTTTTCATAACCTCTCCATTTTTTTGTACATGGTAACAGTTCATGTTTCCTTCCAGCTGAGTAGTATCCTGTTACGTGTTCATGCCACTTCTAGATTGTGGGGTCTATATACCTATATTATTTTCCCAGATCACTTAGCTTTTCACAAACTATTCTACTTGTTCTATACAGCCTTAAATTCTAGTTCAAAACCCATAGTGCCTTTTCAGCAACCTCAAAAGTCTCATAATAATTTTAGCATCTATAGTCTGTGTTTCTCATTTTTATGTTTAAGCATCTTCATTATGACAGGGTTTTATATTGTTTCGATTGTCTTGACTGTAAAAGTTAAATTAGGTTATACAGTTATTTGAATTCTGAATAATTAACATGGGAAGTAGGAACATAATGGATGTTTGCATTTTCTAAGGTTAACCTGGAGGAGGTAAGGCAATACTTTCTAAGCACTCTTATAGTTTAACATTCATATAGGCAACAGTGTTACTCAGAATAAGGATCAGAAGTAATACATTTTAGTACTCACTGTGTTTACTACTTAGCTATGGTTAGACTGGTTATCTCAACTTCTTTGTGACTCTCATCATCTACAAAGTAAGGAGATGGTAACACATTTTATTTTGTTGGCCGTTTGCCATATGCTGGGAATATTGCTAAATTAAAAAAAAATGTAACAGGGACATACTGGCTCCACGACACATGAAATAATTGTCGCATTTATTTCGTGATCCAAATCAAGTAAATTCTGGCCTAATTCTCCGTCAAGGTTTATGAAAAGAGATTCTGAAAAGTCCTCTCCCCTCTCAGCCCTGCTGTGAGATATAGATGTCCACCTTTGCACAGGAAGAACAATATCCGAATTGATATCGCCTCAAATGATCCTGTAAAATATTCCCAAACAGAGAACAGCCTTGGGAGTGTAAAGGCACTTGCCTAAGATCACTAAGTCACTAAAGAACTAGAGCTATAACTGAAACCTAAACTTAGAAGTTCAATGTTATCTTTTCTGTGATAAGAAAAGATGATATCTGATGATGAAGTAATAGAGGGCCTTAAGTCACTTTCAAGGGCACTTCATCCAGGTAAACTTAAAACAGATGAAGCATGTTCTCCTGTAGCACATGTTTTGTTTGAAAATACTTAGTACAATGTAATATTTACACCAAAAAGTTCACATATCATTTGTGTACAGTTTGATGAATTGTTACAAACTGAACCTCCTTTTGATCTCCCATAAGCAAATCAGTGTATTACCAGTACCCACAAAGCTCCATCTGTTCCCTTTAATGGACTCCAATGTAACATAGATTTTCATATGTAGATCATCTGCAGGTGCCTCTTAGGGTCCATTTCTGTACCAACAACTCTATTTTCTTCATTTTTTTTAAAGATTTATTTGTTTATGCATGCAAGCTGGGGTATAGGCCAGAGGCATGGGGCAGCAAGAGGGTTCACCAGAGACACAATGGGGAGCAAAACAGGCAGATCGACAGAAATACACTGCTGAGGGGAGCAGCAGGCGAGGCAGGAGAGGTTTGGCGCGCCATGTAGGAAGCTCCCCAGTCAGGGTCGAACTTGAGCCGCTGCTGCCAACAGCTCCACAGTGCAGCGCTTAACAGCTGTGCTACCAGGAAGGCCCCCAATTCTATTTTCTTAATTATCTTAGTTTCTCTTTTTCCCTTCCTCCTCCTTTTATTTAACCTGTTTTTCTCCCTTTCCTCTACCTTCTCCCTTCTTTCCTTCTCTTCTTCTTGGCTAACATGAGTTCATTAAATATTGTCTCATTACTGGGCAAATATAAAGAAGAATATGTATTGATGCAGAGAACTACCACAGCAGAGGGAAAATACTGCAAAGTTTTGCCACTATTTGAGTAATTGTAACAGGGTAATCCCCAGGGTAAGGGGATGTTCCAGGTTCCCTGCCCCACCCTAAGGAAGGGTGGAGCTGAGCAGGGAAGAGAAGCTAGAGAGGACTGGAGGAGACACAGCAGCATAGAGACATGTGAAGAGACTGTGCTTGTTCCTTACATTGGGCTTATACCAGGGACTTGGGAGACATGGAAGGAGAATATGGAAAGAGACAGAGACTTGGGTGAGAGACCCGTGGGGAGGTTGACGATGGCAGCCTTGAGCTTGACTTTGGTTATGATTTTGATCTTTTTCTTTTAGACATGCCTGGCCCCTTCTGCCCTTTTCTTTTGGATCCCCACCAGAAGATGCATTAAACTTGTGGCAAGTTTTTGGGCCTCAGTGGTCCTGCTGTGTGCCAACCTTGTTTGGCTGGACATTTACCTATGAGGGGCTGGATAACTTTGGGTGTTTCATGTGGAAACTATTTTATCTATTCTTTCCCTTCTCTGTACTCCACACTAATTGTATTAAAGTTATTTTCTACTAAAGATCTTAAGATTAGAGTATGCTTTGTCTTGTGGTGGGATGGCAGAACCTATTTAGAGTTTGGGGGTTCTGGGGTACACCTCACCCTTCCAAGATAATGATGGTGATTGTGGGCAAATGGGGCTTCAAAGTTGCCAAAGGCAATTGTTTACCCCAATTGTTTACCAGTCACTATATTGGTTCTGCACCCACGTGCACAATTGCAAGACTACTCAGGCTTAGGGGACAATAACAATGGGATTTATTTAACAAACAGGAAAATACTAAGAATTACTAAAGTCAACATATGGTCGTTTACCTTACTTAAAGCAATGTTCAGTCCTTTAAGTCCCAGAAAAGTAACAAAGATGGTGTCTTCCCGCTACTGCTGATGTGGAGCTCCTCTTCCAAACAATAGGCCACAATTCCAAAATGGCATCTTCCTTCTTCTGCAGGCGCACAACAATCAGACTGTAGACCAGGTTCCAACTCACGAAGATGACACAAAACACAACAGGAGATGCTCCCGAAACTGCTGTGGTGCCCCAGCACAGCACCAGGCCAACAACACTGCAAACAGCAACTACAGCAGCTAGATGGCCCAACAGACTGCACTCACACATTTCAGGAAGGCGCCCACTTTGGGCCTCTGCCTTCTTCCTTCGGCTGCAGTAAAGACAAAACTGGGAGCAGTTCCCGTCGCTTGGCTACTTGTAAAGCCTCCAAAGTCGATGGCCCCAAAGTCACTAAAGACTCAAAAACGATTCTTCTTTTCCTACATTATGGCGACTGCCTTTCATTCCTACATCATCGCGACTGAATCTCTTTCTCCTTCAGTCTCCTCTTATTTTTCATCAGAAATTCCGCCCCAAATGCAAACTTAGCAGTTTACCTGGGGTTATTCATTCTCAACAGCAAACCCCTCCAGGGGGCATCACCCCTACTGGACTTTGGACTCAAAGTTACAATGAGTTAGTTACAATGGTAGTAGTTGCACATCTAAATCCATTACTACTAAGCACCTGGGTCCTATGGAAGTTTGCATTACAAATAGGACTTTTAGAATAAAATTTTATATGACTAGAAGAAAACCATGCAGACTGCCAAAAACTGTAAACAGAAATGGCAGCAGTATTAAAAAAATAAAAGCACCCATAATTTTCTCTCCTGGATTCTTTATTGCATGCATCTTCTGAGTTTGTTTAAATTAAAACTCAGTAATTCATCACTTTCAAATACTACATAAAATTTTCCCTTTACACACCTAAGTTTGGTAGTTTAACCAATGAAGAAACTGGTGTATTTGAATTACAGATGAGATGAGTCTCTTTTTTAACAACCAGACTAAAGAATGGAAAAAGTAGGAGCTACACCTGTTTTATCAATTTATAATTATGTTTCCACAGAGCTTTATGCCAGGCAGCTGTTGCATTTCATAGTGTGAATTTCATGACAAGATACCCAAATCTGGGGAATAATCGGTCATATGAAATTGGAGTTTTCCTTGTTTGTTAAAAAAAAAAAAAGCAATCTTATGTCTAAATACACACAGATCTTCAAATGAAATGCTCTGCCAAATGGGGGCCTTGCTGACTCTAAAGATAAAGGGAGGGCCCATCTACCGTAATTAGCACATAAATTGCTTTAGTACAAAGCGTTAGCACTACAGTATTTGAAAACAATAGCAAATAGATTAAACATTCTTGGGACATCCTTCACCTGTGAATTGCTTAGCCTGTCCTTTCCTCATAGATAATGGAGAAATCTGAGTTTTAGTAAAATTTTGTTTTGTATATTTGGATTATCAAAGTTCTTTTAAATGAAGTAGTCCTACAAAAATCTGGGGTGAAATTTCTATGCTTTTTAAGGCTGTGACCAACCATATCAACAAATCAGCTGTTTTTCAGTTTATTTAGTTTCTGAGTCCATCTTAACATGGTGCAATCTATCTAATGAACCATGCTGTGATTAAATGGAGCTTCAAGACAGTCCAAAACTATCCGAATTTGTAACTGAGATCTTTGAATGTGGAAAAACATTAGTTGTATATTTTTTCCTGCAAAATATAAAAATATTTATACTCATGGAACACAATAATGATTCTGGCAAAAATATTTACGGATTAGAAAATGTCTAGTTTATAAATATCATCAATTTTTCATAAACATTATTTTAGTATTTTTTTCTTTCTGATGGGATTTTAACTAACCACTCAACTGGTGGTTTAACCTAGGATGAAATTCAGTAGTCATTCCTGATAATCTTAGAATAAATTTTACCAATAGTTCAGTGACCTCATCACCTAATCTTATTTTTTAAGAAAATGAGAATTTTTTACTAAATATTACTTTCACAACTTCTTGAAATAATTTTGGTTCTCAGCTTGTAACACATGAATATTTCAAAAACAAATATCAATGCATTATATTTAAGGTAAAAGTTTGAATTCAGGTTTTTAAGAAAGATAGCTTATGGTCGTTCACAGAATTTTTCTAGGGCAAAATACAAGATTATGTTTATAAAAGTATTGTGAGAGTTTAAAATCAATGGTAATGCTTCATATCTGTCCTGTGGCTTTGGCTTCCCTCCCAGCCCTAAGCGCAATTTAATAAGCATAGTATTATCGGGTTTTACCACCTCACAGCTGGAATTAATCTTCCCAGTTAACTAGCCGGTGACATAGGAAGACCCTGAGAAAATGCAACAGATTTACAAATGCTGAATTTGGGAAAGGTTTTTAGTTAAGTTCCTGAGTCTGTGGCCTGAAATGGGGAAGAAACGAAAAGATCCCAGGTTTGATTCTCTGGGCAGGAGCTGTAGTACTTAACATTTCTTTTTGTTTTTTTCTTTTTTAAAAGATTTGTTTACTTATGCATATAAGAACTGGGGTATAGGCCAGAGGTGTGGGGTGGTGAGAGTGATACTGGAATTTCAGGTTTTCAAGTCTAGTCTCCCAGTCGGGAATGGACCACAGGCTTTGGGGCAGCGCTGAGTCCCAGCCACTAGACCCTCACAGGTTGGTGTCACACAAAGCCACAGCAGGAACTTCCTTGACACTCAGGCAAACAAGTGAAAAGAGGCACATTTGTTTAGAGAAAGTAAAAGTTTATTAGAGAGAAAAGGAACAGACCTAAAGTGGGACTCCCAGGCCAGTGGAACCAGGCCAAGGAGGGGCAAGGAAGCAGAAGTGGAGTTGAGTATCAGGGAAGATAAACCTTCTTTCCCTGACTATCCTAAAGCTCCATCTGTCTCTTTGTGATTGGTTAGTTCTTGGTGTTCCCACTCACTCCCTTAGTGTCTCTGTGCCAGGAGCTAAGTCTCTGTGTCCTAGGTCTCTGTGTCCTAGTCTGGAATGTCCTGTTGTCCCTAGTCCTGTGGTGCTTGATTAGTTCCCTTTGGAATTCATTGCCCTTATCTTTGGATCCTCCCTTATTCCTCTTGTTGCCCTTATCTCAGAAGCAACTCTCTAGGGGTCACTGCCTGCTCTGTCCTTGAAGCTACCTGATTATAACTTGCCCTGTGTCTCAAGAGGATTCACCAGAGACAGAGCTGGGGAACAGAACAGACAGATCTACTGAAATACACTGCTGAGGGGAGCAGCGGGGTTGGCAGGATAGATCTGCTGTTCCATGTGGGAAGCTCCCTGGCTGGGGATTGAACTCGTGCTGCAGTGGCTGCAGATAGCTTCATAGGCTGAGACTTAACCTGTTGTGCCACCAGAGAGGCCCTAGTACTTAACATTTCATTTTAAAAGATTTTGTACTTTTGACTAAATATGGCTTCCCCATAGTGCCCTGTTAGACTGTACTGTGCAGAACCTAAAAATGTCTTGGTAATTTATTCATAGGATGGATTCTTGATAAATACTTGAGAAATGAAGAAAATAAAGGTGTGTAACTCATATACTTGGATTTTTTATAAGTAAAATATTCTGTAAAATGTCATCTCTATTTTGTCTCTTTTCTTTCTTTTTGGTTCCCGAAAATAATTTGATTTTCATGAATGACATGTTACCTAAATCAAGTGACTTAGAGTGAGTTAGTTTATTATACACTCTAATTATATAGTCCAGTCTATTTTTAAATAGCATCACATTAACTGAGGTCTGTAGCTGTGTGTGTATGTGTGTGTGCATGTGTATGAGAGAGACAGACACAGAGAAAGACAGAAAATTCTATCATTTCCCACTTCCATTTTATTAACTAATGTGATTGCCACTTGCCTTTAATGGGAATAACTCCCCTAACTTTCTGGAAATGATTTATTGCTTATCTTGAGAGAAAAAACCTAAAGCAGTTTTACTTCCTTTTTCAAATTTACCCCCTTCTTTGGCATTTGTCTATTTACAAAAATAGAAACTCTTTTCTATTTTATTTGAATAATATTCTCCTCATTTTGTGCTTCATGAATATTTTTCTCATAATCCTTATTTAACACATTTCCATGTTAAAATTTAGTTTAATTATTTTGCTTATATTGCATGGCATTTTAAGACCTCTTTCTAGAAAATGTATTTAGCTCAAAATGTTAATGAAAGACTACATTACAAGCATTTGTGGAAGCATCTATTAATCATGAGCTATGATGAAAATGTTTCACAAATACATATTCATGATTATGTTAATGATATGCCAAGAGAGCTCAAATCATATACATGTATTATGAATAATTAACACTGTTGCTCTATTAAAAACACATGTTTAACCCCCAAAAAATTCTAGCCAGGACTCACAGTGACTAAATTAATATGTTGTAATTATTTTTGTTGAACTTTAATATTTTTCTCTGCGTGGCATATGGAAAAGAATGAGTCATAAGGAAAGTATCCCAAGATTGTGAATCTATTCACTGTTTTTATACCACATTAGAGCTCTCAAAATAGGCAGTAATCAAACAACCCAGTATCCTTGTAGCTGTAACACAATATTAACAGGATCCTGCCTTGGAGCATCCTTTGGTTTTGTTATTGCTGAAATCATGCAGATGGTGGCACTCTCCTCCACTAAACTTTCCACTATGATCTACCAAGCTTGTGCCAGAGTGACGCGTGTGAGCAGTGGGAATGGACAGGAAAAATATGATCTGGAGGATTGTTGCCACTTGGGGTTTCACTTGAATTAAAATAAACAGGGATTTATTATTTCTCCCTGCCTTCTGAGTTTCTGCAGTGGGGTCCTTTTAAAATTTTCCCCTGAGTAATACATACTCTTTTTGATTGTGGTACTTAACAAATTGGGTAGCTTTTGTGTTACCTGTGTTACTTCCCCCCTTCTTTTACGTCAGGAACTTACATCTCTTTTTTAAAACATGAAATTCTTCTGCTTATGATGAGTTGCTTCTTTCTGTGTGTCATCAAAGAACTGTGCGCTGTTTCGTGTGATGTGAAATCTCCCTTAGTGTTTCCCTCTTTCTCTATCTCCCATTGCTTTCCTCCCTTCCATTCTTTCCTTCTTTCTTTTTTCTCCCACTCTCCTTGCCTCTCTCCCTTCCTTTTCCTTTTTTAACTGTTTCCATTACGTGAAGCACCTTTATGGTTAACACCAAAATATGTGCACCTCATCATCTCTGGAATTTGTAAATATTACCTTATATGGCGAAAGAGCCTTTACAGATGTCATCAAATTAAGATTCCTAAAATAGTAAAATAATCCAGGATTTTTCAACTGGGCCCTGTGTCATCATAATTGTCCTTAAAAGAAGGATGCAGTAGTCAGAGGTGCAGAAGTCAAAGTGATGATGGAAGCAGAGTGATGCGTTTTAAAGATGGAGGAAGCGGACATGAGACAATGAATACAGGATGATACCAGAATCTAAAAACGGCAAAGAAACATTCTCCTCTCCTGATGCTGGAGTGCCAGCCGTCTCTGTTCCCTTCACCAGTAAAAGGAGAAGGTTTGAGGAGAAGGAAAGGAATTTAATTTGTCAACAATTGAGGAGGGCAGCAGACTAGTGTCTGAGAGACCAATATCCAGCTCCTCTGGAGAGAACAGGACTATCAATCTAGAATCACAAGGGAGGGAAAGGGAGGAGTGGATGAGGATCAGCATGTCCATCCTTGTAATACAAGGAATTCTGTTTGACGCCAGCTTGCTCTTGCCATCACCTCTCCTGGTCACCTATTCTGGGGTTAGCTTTGCAGCAAAGCTCTTTTCCCTTGGAATGTAAAAAAGCAGAGTTTACTAAGCCTACAGGGAAAATAAAGGAAATGGGAGAGATTCTCTGGTGGGATGGAGAGAGAGAGAGATTTTGTTGCCACATTATTTAGAGACTCCTGAAGGCACAGCCCTCATGACACCTTGTTTAGTGAAACTGATTTCAGATTTCTCACCTCCAGAACTGTAGGCAAATAAACTTGTATTGTTTTCAACCATCATGTATGTGGGAAAATTTACAGTAGTAATACAATTTTGTACAACTTTTAAAGAGAGAAATAAATCTACTAAGTCAAGTACATTAAGAATCTACTATTCTTACACATACTGTTAAAGGAAAAATAAAAACTATGAAAGACTAAGCACTGAGTGCTCAGTGAAAATTTTTCCTTCTATGCAGGAAATTCAATCTTGTACAAAGCAAAGGTAGATTGTTGACTTGAAGTTCAGGCAAGGGAAATGGGGTAGTAATTTGGAGGCTCTCCTGCATATTAGGAAAGTAACATTTGGCTGTAGGATCTGTTTTTTTTAGTTGTGTAAGCACCAGGCTCCCTGTTGGTAAGCTGCTGCATAGGTGTAGACCTAGGTGCTAAAAAACAGTAGCAATAAACTAGAAGTGGTTAGGAGATCTCCACCAACAGAAGTTAGTGGAAAGACTTTATAGAGAATAGATGGAAGCAAAACAAGCCCATTATTTGATTTACTTTAGTTTAAAGGATTGTATTATTTGGAAATGCCTACCCAGCCATTTGTCTACTTCTGAAATCTGCGGCATTATCAGCTTAGTGTCTGTCTGCTTTGCTTACATATGCTACTAAGACTTTAAAGCAACCTCAATTTAATGACCTGCTTGCTTAATTAACTTAACATCTCATATCAGAGCAATACTCAATTCTAGTTCCTATGTTACCAAGTTTCTTCTTTAACTTGTTCTATATAAATCATTATGAGAAAAAAAAGATCAAAATAAACAAGTTGGATCTTGCTTCTTTTCTACTGTATTTGTATCATGAGGTTCACGGAAATACATAATATATTTAGTGCCAAAACTCAAGGTTAAAAATCACAGATTTTATTACTTACTATCCTTTCTGTTGTAAAATCTAAAGTTTATGTGTGTGTCTACAAAGTCAATGTTGTGATCATTTATATTTCTGTGAAAAGTGTGAGATGTACCTGATGTTTTATCTGATTATGAATATTCTTCAGATAAATGTATAATAAATAAATGTACAATGCATTTAATGGATAAACTAACATCTGTACCTAAGGAGTAACTTCCTCCCTCATCCCCATCTCCTTTTCACTTCTTAAGGAAAACACACACTATTGGTAAGATCATATCCTTATTAAAATAAAGAAATATCTAGATGTATTCATTATGATTTAAAAAAAATAGATAAGAAGGAACCCTCATTAAAGTATAAAATATCTAACTGTGTAACCGATGCATTGCTCATAGATGTCAAAGCTTCCCCCCATGATAGTGACCCATTAAAAGAATTTGTGTTTCCAAATAGAGTGAGGAAAGAGTGATAAAGGGACTTCTGGGAATCTACCCAAAGAACACAAAAACATTAACCCAAAAGGATACACGCACCCCTATGTTTATTGCAGCACTGTTTACAATAGCTAAGACATGGAAACAACCCAGATGCCCAAAAATAGATGACTGGATCAAGAAGATGTGGTACATATACACAATGGAGTACTATTCGGCAATTAAAAAAGATAAACACATGCAATTCACAGCAACATGGATGGAGCTAGAAGGGATCATGCTAAGCGAAATAAGCTAGAAAGAAAGAGAAAAATATTGAATGGTCTCACTTATAGCAGGAATATAGGGGAACCAAATGAGAGACATTTAGTGAGGGAAGGGGAGGATAAGGGCTCAAAACAGGGGAGAAAAGAGCACAAAGGACTATGGTGATGGTTCACAGGTGAATCAGTGGTGGGTAACCTATGGGGAATGCACAATAATGTAAAAGACATAAATAATAATAATACTAATAATAAAACAGTGGTAAAAGGGCCAGAGGCCATAGGAGGAAACAAGAAGGGAAGAGAAACAGGATCCAAAAGGGAAGTGACTGTCCTCTAGTGACTCTAAGGAGAACACAAGGAGCCTACACTGAATAAATGTGACATATTAAGAAATTGGACTTTATGTTGAAAAGAACAAAAAAGAAATTTCAGATTTGACAACTTCCCTCCTCTCCATAAAATGCATTAGTCTGAAAAATAAGCAAGACTTAAGTGAAGGAAACTTTTTTATATGTCTTGGATTATCTGTTGGTTTACTTGTTAAAGTGATAGATAGATGATAGAGATATTTTAGTATTAACTATATTCTTTGCATAATTAGGAGTGGTTCTTGTGGTTACATATGCACAGGCAGAACTAAATGCTTTATTATATGCAGACGTTCAAGGAAGCATTGTTTTGATGATCAAGAATTTTTCCACTTTTAAGAAGAGCAGTGAAAACTGATTCTTACTGATCCTAAAAACACCAATGTTGAGCTGAGTTTCTAGGCTTGTGACACACTATCCCATAATAATGTTCACTTAGTTGAATACGTAGAGTCCTTCTGAGGCTGGTGATCAATAGAAAATATGGCAATAATGCAGTAAATATTTGAAAAGTTCTGGAAACTTGGAAATGTGTGCACACAGTAGTGATTCCTACTTTTCTCTTTAACTAGGGAAAACTTAGTTTAGTAAATTTAATGCCACCAGGAGAACATGATCTTAACACAGCCTTAACGGTGTTTAAACTGGAGGAAACTTTAAAAGGGTATATATAGGATACTTGGGCCCATGACTAGGTTGTTTAAGTTTCTGTTTTGAGATAACTGTGGATTCACACACACTTACAAGAAACGATACAGATTTCATTTAACTTTACCCAGTTTCCCACCATGATACCATCTTGGAAATGACAACCAGGACAGTGTCACTGATAAAATTTACAAGTTTTATTTAGATTCCTGCAGCTTTATTTGCACCCATTTGTGTGTTTGTATGTACCATTTTATCACATATGTAAGTTCATTATCCACCATCACAAGATATAAAAGTTACAGCACCACAAACATAGTTCCTGTTGCTTTTAACAAAAATACCGACCTCCTATCTTCATACCACCACACTAAAAATTGGAGTGAAGTGTGGAAACTTTTCTTCCATTTAGGTCCCTTCACCAAACCATTTTTATATACTATCTTCAGTATCAGATGGTGTTTTAATTTTGGTTTCAATCATCAGATACGATTTATAAAACTCATGAGGAGGAGATTCTGTGCTTACATTATTGTTCTTTCCCTTGTTCTGTCACTCCTTATTCTTGCCATTGCTCCGAGATTCTTTTCTCATTTCCTATTTATTGAAGATTTTCCTTTAGCCATTCTTTCAGAATGAGGTCTATTAATGACAAATTCTTTTAGCCTTTACTTTCCCTTTAGTTCTGATGAGTAATTTTGCGGGATGTGGAATTTACAGCTAAATGGCATGCCACTTTCTTCTGGTCTTCATAGTTTCAATTGAAATCCACAATCATTTGAATATGCAATCTCTTGTAAGGTATCACTTTTTCAAAAATTTTTCCACTCTGTTTTAGTTTTTAAAAGTTTAATTATGCTGTGTTTTCATTTGGGTTTCTTTTGGTTACTCTTAGCACATTGAATCTGTAGGTTTATAACTTTTGAAAGTGCAAACATATAACCAAGGAAAGGGTTTTTTATTTTTTTTTCCTCAGTTAGCCATTACCATAATGTTTAGAGTGGCTTAGATCATTACCATATAAACTCCCCTAAAAGACCTTGAACAAACCTCCAGCATTCCCCTGCTGAGTTTCTTTGTTGACAGATGAATTAAATAGACAAGATCCAGACCACCTGTGGCACCACAGAGATTCACCAGAATGGCATCAGGGAGATAACAGCTGGAATCTGCTGAAACGCTGTATTTTCTTTATTATAGCCTTTTATAAAAGTACTCTGAGCCCCAGGAGGGGACATGATTTTTCTAGCGTATGAGCCTACCAGCTCCCAGAAATGCCATTTTTCAGGATAACACTTAACTTTCCTAACCCCAGCTCTTGTCTGTTGTATTTGGTTTATGAGGGGCAAGTAGTTGAGAGTTTGCCTCAGTAACATATTGGCAAATTTGGTAGGTTTATGGCCATTATTATTTTAAAAATATAATTTATCTTCACTTACTGTTCTGCAGCCAATCCAGGCTGGGTAGGTTCATCATCAGTTCAAGCAGCCTCTCCGTTGTCTTAGCTGTTCCCACGACATTCTCCAGCACTCTCTGCCATACTCTGCCTTAATCCGCACTCTCTGCTACTCTCTACCACTTTATTTGCTGCTGCTACTGCTGCTGCTTATAAGCCCAGTCTCTGGCCCAGGTGTGCCCGCTCACGCCCACACCCTGCCTCAGGTGCCCGACATCAGGCATGTGTGTAGGTCCACAGGGGTCTATCATTGGTGGTAATGGCGGTAGGGTGGAAAATCCTGATTATTCTTTCATTTACCCTACAATTTGTTTTAAGATAATTTGTAATTGCTAATTGAAATCATTTTATGTTGGCCACTCTAAAAATCCTAAGATCCCAATATCTGATTTCTCTGGGTGTTGGCATCAATTAATTGTATATTCTCATTCAAGTTGTGATTTTCTGGGTTCTTGGTGTGATGTGTTAATGTTTATTGTATCCTGGCCATTTCGAGTTTTATGTCAGAAGATTCTGAAGCTCATTTAATTCTAAGGCTTAAGTTAATTTTGACAGGTAGACACCTTATTTGTTTAACATGGATGATCTGGCCCAATTTTTTGGTTTTTGGTATGGAAGGAAGTTTAACTTCAGAGTCTTTCCAGTGCTATTTTGGTCAGCTTGATTTATCTGGCATTACAGGAGCTCTGCTGGTGTCCACTGGTGCTTCCTGAAGGGGAGAAAGGAGTTTCCACGAGTAGGTTGACTGGTACTTCCTAGGATCAGTTCACTTTCTGGGTTGGGTGCTTTCTGTGGAGGGACTCCCCAGCCCAGCCCGCTCCCCCAGTGTCTCTGTTGGGGAGAGGATTCTCAGCCCAGTCAGAAAGGAGAAATTTCCTGGCCCTGACCCTTGTGGTAGGACACCCCTGACTATGAGGGGTGAAGAGCATTTCTGGGCCAAGGGCTTGTTATAGGAGGATCCCCTTGCCAGCATTGAGTGACCACTTGGTCTCTCTCCCCTTTGGGAGAATATAATCTCAAAAGAATGATCGTGTTCCCCATGTGCTAATTGTCAGAAGGGCTGTCTAGCCATCACTCTTGCCAGGTCTGCGGGATCTGCCCACTGGTAGCGGTTTGATTTAGTCTCTCTGAGCTACCTTCTTTTGCAAAGTTGAAGATGACTAATACAGAAACTGTGTTGCTGTCTTCAGTTAGGAGAACAGCTTGCTGCTGTGTTGTTCCTCAAGTCCATGGATCCCTAACAAGTTTGTCTACCTGTTTACACTTTCAGAATTCTCCTTTGGCTGTCCCTGAGTGGTTTCTGGAATTAATAGCTGTACTTGGCAGGGAGGAACAGAGAGAAGCAAGTCTACACCATATGCAATGATCTCTTTCTTAATCACTCTCCAGAGAAATACCACAATCAGCTCAGGAATCTGGCTTACTCTATGAGTTTACATGATCCTGCCAGATTTGGATGGAAGGCAGGTGTGGGACTTAGTTTTCCTGTACCTGGCCCAAGTAGAGGAGAAGCCAAAAGGAAAAGTGCCTTCCTTTTTTCACAAACTGTATTTGCTGAATCTGCCATTGACTTCTTCCAGAACAGAGTAGGGTCAACCCACTAAAAAGCGGCAAGTAGAAACGCATTTTATTTTATGTAACCTATACTTCCATAAAGCTGATTTTAGAAAATAGACCCACAGATAAAATCTGATTAGGACAATTACTTTTATTATATCAGAAAATCAATTAAGATTGTACTTTTAAAACAGACATCTTAAAATAACTGTGGACATGGATTTTATCTAATCAAGTGGAATTTAATCTGAAAACAACCTAAGATATACAAATGTTAAAAAACTTTAGTAGGAGACTCTACTGGTAAGAAAGTCACCAGTATGAGCTAAAATGAACTTAAAGCTACTCATATGCAAATGGAAGATAATTCTTATGCAATTTTCTGTAGGAAGGAAGGACATTTCAGAGGGCTGAGTCAAGAGTACAAAGAGCAGAAATTTTGACACAAATAGAGCAGACTAGGAGACACAAGGGAGCAGAACCAGGCTTTAAACAAATCACCTTTTACGTCATTAGAGCACAAGAACCTCACAATAATTCTCTCAAGAGGACTTCAGAATTGTTATGGATCAAGACCTGCTTAACACTTTCCATTCTCAATTTAAAAGTAGACTATTTGCTTATTCTGTCCCCATCTTGAGTGTGTGTGAGGACATATATTTATCTTTTTAACTTCAGGGGTCTCTAGATCAAGAGCCATATCTAGTTAGCAATATCCAGATCAATGCAAATCATGAGATCCTGAGTTTCAAGTTTGATGCCAAGATTGGATGAGGCATTAGGTATCCTGGATTGAGATATGTTTTGCAGGTAGAGGGATGTGAAATGTGTGGTTAAAGGGCAGTTGTGATTGAATTAAAAAATGACCAAACATTTTTTTTCCCTTTCATAGGTGGAGATTATTTCTCCACCCCACGAATCTGTGTTGGTCAAGATAATGCTTTGGTGAAGGAGACATTAGCAAACAAGGCTAACAGAGGCACAAAGGCATTTGTCTAATGTGATTGGGATCCTGCATCCTAAAATTTCCAATGACCTATTCTTCACGGACTTTTGAGCTCTCTCTGGCATCATGCTTTTTGCTAACAGTCAGCTCAGAGCAATTTAGATTTTCTCATGACAAAAAAAATTATCCAGTCTTTACCGCTACTGAGTCTGAAAGTTGCTTCCACACTTGTATGTGTTTGTTATAGGGGCATTTCATTTTCAGGTACAAAATCGTTATTAATTTACTTAACAACACTCATTATTTTACAATTTACCTCAAATTAAGCAGTTAAAATATTACACAAATACACAAATTGGGTCCTGTGCTTCAGTATCTCCAGCAAGATTGGAATCAAAGTATTGGCCCAAGGTATGCAGTCTCATTTGAAGATTCTACTGAGAGGGATCCACTGCCAAGCCCAAGCAGTCGCTGGCAGGGTTCAATTCCTTGAGAGCTGTTAGACTGAGGACTTCACTTTCTTATTGGTAGTTATCTGAAGGCCTCCTTTTCCACGTGGACCTTTCTAATGTGGCAGCATGCTTCATCAAGATATTCAAGCTGAGAATAAAATACAGTCCACTAGCAATAACTAAGTGAAAATATTTTGGAACCAATCCATGTAAAATTTGAGATATTCTAGGGGTTAGAAGTAAGTTACTAGGTTTAGCTCACACTTAAAAGGAGAGGATAACTTCAGGTGTGAGATCCAGGATATGTGGATCATTGTGCCTCAGTAGAAGTGTGTCTGTCATAGTGAGTTAGGAAGACAGAAAAGCTGCAGTATTATTTTGTAAGTCTTTTCTGCTTTGAGACATTTCTAGCAGTGTCTGCATCTTCTCTGATGGACTGTCATCAGACCATGGCTCTAGCTCTTCCTGATCTCCAGAAGCCTTACTTGCTCCTTGTTCTTTAAACAAAGGGGCAGGGCCTCCCTGATGGTCTAGGAGTTTAAGTCCCATCACCATGATGGCCCTCTTCAGCAGCCTGAGTTTGATCCCCAGCCAGGGAGCTAACCCACAAGTTGCAGCAGACGTCTCCTGTCTCTCCCACTACCCCCTCAGTAGTGTATTTCAGTAGAGTTGTCTGTTCTGCTCCCCATTCTGTCTCTGTTGAATGCGCTCAACCCCCACCCTTGCACCTCTGCCTACACCCAGTTCTTCTATGAAAAAAAAAAAATAAATAAAATCTTAAAAAAAAAAAAGACAAACAAAGGGGTAGAATGTTTTCTTATCATTGGTCATCCCTAGTTGCTTTAACATCTCCTTACTGTCTCTCAGCTCTGTCCTTCTAAGATGCTCCATTCATTAAAGACTTCTAAACTCCTTGAGTTAAATTTTGTTAAATTTTATTTTTTATTGGATCTTTGACTAATAGAAATTCTTTTGGCCACAAAGAAATCTTTATGGGGCCAAATTTGCCAGTTTTATTTTATTGCTTTTCCTTTTAGGTAGTACTTTGAAAGACTTTCCCTTTGTTGAGATAAAGAAGATGTAACAAGTATCATTACCCTCCTTCCACATCAACTTCTAGGACATTTATGGTTTTATTTGTTGTACATTTAAATCTTTAATCCACTAAAAATACATAAGCGGTATAATTATGTCTCTGATGAGTACCCATTTATACACCATTTTTTGAGTAATATTTACTTTCCCCATGAGACATGTCACATAATAAATTCCCATGGATACTTATTTCTAGTTAAAATGGTTCTTTGTGACTTATCCTGGATCAGACCACATATAAAATTAAAATATTTACAGCTCATTGAATAGTGTTATTCAATGACATAATGCTAATTCCCAAATCCAGACAAAACAAAAGACTGATTTCAATTCTGAAGACAGAGCAAAATTCTAATTTTATATACATATTTTATAATATTTTATAATAATATATAATATTTTATAATTCAAATATTTTATAATTTGAAAATTAAAATTACAATATATTTAAAAATAATGAGAAAAAAGGAGCTATTATTTTGGGAAAGCAAAAATGATTCAGTACCAAGAAACTTTTCATCAAAATTCATGATTTCAATGTGTCTTGATTGTCTCAGATATCAAAGAGATATTTGATAAATAACAATCACTTTTAATAAAATCTTAAAACAGAGATAAAATATCTATTGATTTTTTAAAGAACATGTCAAAAAAAAAATCAATGGCAAAGCATTAACTAAATTCTGAAGATCAGAACATCCAGAAAGACTCATTCCATGGTCACAGCTAATGCATTAAGAAAAAGAGAAGAAAAGTCATAGAACAGACCAAACTATGTTCAATTACTGGAGGTCTGGTACAATACTCAGAAAAAAAATTAATAAAACTTTCTAGAATTGATAAAAGAATTAATGTGTGCTAGATAGATAACACATATGTAAAGATCAGTATGTTTTTTCCATACAACCAATAAGCATTCAGGAATACAAATAACAAAAATAATTTATGCAATGTTGGATTAAGACTTACACAATAGCTAAAATACATTTAAGGGGTTTTGCATGGTACATAAAAGTACAAATAGAGAATTATAAATTACAAGATTGGTATAATATAACATGTAATAAACAAAATAGAACTTAAAAAAGATACGTAAGTTAATTTTTTTTAAATAGGAAATTTTGGGGGGATTTGGAGTAGGTAAATAGATTTTACATTTCACATGGAAAATTAAATATCCAAAAATTCCCCCAAATAATTAAGACAATAGTGAGGGTGAACTGGTTTAATGAGATTAAATATTGGCTATAAAGCCACTGCAATATAAACAACACAATTTCTATTCAACAATAGTCATAAGTAGATTTAATCATATATAAGAATTTAATGTATGCTAGAGATAGCCTGTTAATTCACTAGAATAGAACATTTAGTCAGTTAATTGTGGTATCATAATTGACCACCATGTAATACATATCAATCAAGATCTCTACTCCAATTATATTCAAACAGATATACCAGATGGGTGAAGGTTTAGTTGTCAAGAAAATAAAGTCAGAATTAAATTTAACAATAACGATGGCCCCAAAACATGGTGGCAAACAGACGCTAGGATCAGGGTCTCCCCCCCGAAAAACGATTTATGGAGAAAAATATCCCTAACTTTGAGAGCTGACTTGAGGAGAACCGGATGCCCTATATAATACAATCAACCCCGGGGGTGCTTTAGACTTAAAAATAAACCAAAGAGTCAGAGTAAAGAGAAGAGAAAAGATATCCGACTGCACACAGAGGAAACAGCAAGGAGAGGTGGGCGAACCAGCTTCCCTGAGAACCACTGAATACAAGGTTAGAAACTGTGGTGAGGTCAGAGGGCTCTGGCCAGCTGACGGGGAACACGACCCCCACTCCCCCACCCCACGAACCCCCTCTCTTCCCTGCGTGGCAGTGCTGAAGCGCAGGAAAGCGCGAGGGTCACTGCATCCCATCCCCCACCTGGGGCTAGGTAACATCTTAGAGGGGAGGAAGTCCAAGCAAGAAGCATCCCCCCACTGGCTGCTAGGTGATGAATTGGTCAGAGAAACCTGCTTGGCGGGGGCAGTGTGGTGGGGAATCTCCTGCTGAGACCACCTCTCCTGGCCCGTCCAAAAGACTGATAAAGGCAAATGATCACTGATCAGTAGGACCCTCCTTCAATACAATGGGAGGTAACTTGAGCAGGGGACTGACTACTAAGAACCACTGACTGACAGTCTCCACAACCCCTCCCATACCTGTTGCTGGGGTACAAGCTCCTGGTGGAACTATCTCTGACCACACCCTCCCCTGCAAAGTGTCAGCATCTTGGCACTAGGAGGGCAGCAGAAAGGAACCTACAGCTGGTGGTGACTAGGGCCCAGCATGCCCTGTGGCCCCACCCCTGACCTCTAGGTGGCTGCACACTGGCCCCCCAGAAACTAGGGGAGGTGAAACCCTGACCAACAGCCACCCACAGCCTCTACTCCTGCACCCCCTCGTGGAGTAGCAGTGCCCAAGCAGCAGAAAAGAAACTTAAGACCAGGAGCTATCAACACTCCACCAACCAGACATAACCCCAGCGGCAGGAATAGCCCCAGGCAAACATTGAGGAAGGGATTAAAAAAAAAAGGTGGGGGTAGAAAGAATACAAAGAGAGAATCCTAGCAACAACAAATGACAGAAGTGACAGCAAGACAACAGCAACATCTCACACTGGAAAGGAGACGTTGAACCCCAGCAGGGGTCCCACCCAGAAACCCCAAAACCTAAGAACAAAAGGACTACAAAACTCTCCCCAAGTTCACATCTCCCCAATACTTTATTTTATTACTACTATTACTTTTATTTTTTTTTTACTTTTTTTATATATTTAAAAAAAATAAATCATTTTATTTTATTTT
This sequence comes from Scalopus aquaticus, assembly GCA_004024925.1. Lineage (NCBI taxonomy): Eukaryota > Metazoa > Chordata > Mammalia > Eulipotyphla > Talpidae > Scalopus > Scalopus aquaticus. The sequence continues at coordinate 175,301 of PVIJ01001746.1, forward strand.
ACTTTTACTCTACCTTTTTCTCTTGGTCCGTCCTTCCTACTGTTCTTCATCTTCATTCTCCTTTTCTTCCCTTTTCCCATTTTTTTTTTTTTTTACTACAAACCACCCCTTCATCTTCCCTAATTCCTTCAGAATTGGAAACACATTGGAGACACACCACGAAAAACACAGAAATTCAACAAAGAAAAAAATAAGAAAATCCAGAAGATACCCGCCACAGCCAAGGCAACTCGGACACTAGGGAACCACAAACACTCCTGAGCAAGTAAAACCAGGAGTCATGCCCGCCGGCACCAGCGGAATGCTATGAACAGAGCAAAGCAGAAAGCCAACAACAGGAAGGAAAAAGTCACAAATGACCCTCAAAACAGTATGCCACAGAAAGAAAATTCTTTTCCAGACCCCATTAATATGGACATAGAAGATTACATCTACCTAATAGATAAAGATTTCAAAATAGCCATAACAAAAAAAATGATAGAATTAAATGAAAAGAACAAAGAACTGAGGAATATAAATAAAGAACTGAAGAACGAGAATGAATCCATGAAGAAGAAATTGAAGGAAATGGAAGATTTAAAAACATTAGTAGAGGAGCTCAAGAACTCCAGGGAAAGCCAAAAAAGTGAATTAAAAGATATGCAGGGAAGAATAAGCACTTTGGAAGATAAAGATATTGAAAGAATCAAGACAGAAAAGGAAAGAGAAAAACGAAGGAAAAAGAATGAGGAACAGCTTCGAGAACTATCTGACACCATGACAAAAGGAAACATCAGAATCATAGGAACCCCAGAAGGAGAGGAAAGAGACAAAGGTACAGAGAAACTTCTCAAGGAGATAATTGAAGAGAACTTCCCAAACATGAAAAAGGAAACAAAAATTGACATACAGGAAGCCAGAAGATCTCCAAATTATTACAACGAAAGGAAAAAAACAGCAAGACATATGATAGTAAAGCTATCGAGAATTCAAGACAAGGAAAATATATTGAAAATGATGAGGGCAAAGAAACAAATAACCTATAAAGGAAAGCCAATCAGCCTGACATCAGATTTCTCTGAAGAAACACTACAGGCAAGAAGAGAATGGAGGGACATATGTAACACACTACATGCCAACAAATGTCAACCAAGAACACTCTACCCTGCAAAGCTCTCCTTCCTCTATGAAGAAAAAATATGGACCTTCTCCGACAAACAGAAACTACAGAAATTCATTACTACCAAAACCCCACTCCAAAGAATACTAGAAGAAGCCATGAAGACAAAATCAACAGAAGAAAGACCAGGAAACACAGAATAAGGTAAGAAGTAGAACCATAAAAGAGTAAACAAACAAGTAAAAAATATGGACGACAGTATATCAATATTAACTCTAAATGTAAATGGACTAAACACACCAATTAAAAGACACAGAATAGCAGGATGGATCAAAAAACAGAACCCAACCTTCTGCTGCCTACAGGAAACACATTTAATTGCAAAAGATAAACAGAGATTAATAGTTAAAGGATGGAAAACAATCCTACAAGCAAATGGACCAAAAAAGAAGGCAGGAACAGCTATACTTATATCAGATAAAATAGACTTCAAATTTAAGAAGGTAAAAAGAGACAAAGCTGGTCACTACATCATGATAAAGGGGACAATAAAACAGGAGGATATACTCCCCAAATGAAGGAGCACCAAAATATATGAGACAATTATTATTGTCACTGAAAACAAACATTAACGAAAATACATGCATAGTAGGAGATTTCAACACCCCACTTTCTCTATTGGATAGATCAAGAAGACAGAAAGTAACCAAAGACATTAAAGCTCTAAATAAGGACCTAGACCACATGGAATTAACAGATATCTATCAATAACTTCATCCCCCCAAAAAATTGAATACACATTTTTCTCAAGTGCACATGGAACATACTCAAGGATCGATCACATATTAGGCCACAAAACAAACCTCAACAGATTCACTAAGATCAAAATCGTACCACATTCTTCTCCGATCATAAAGGAGTCAAACTGGAAATAAACCATAAAAAGAAAAAAAGAAGCCCTCTTATCTCATGGAGACTGAAGCCCACATTCCTGGAAAACCAATGGATCAAAGAAGAGATCAAAGAAGAAATTAAAAAATATCTAGAACTGAATGACAACGAGGACACAACCTTCCAGAACCTCTGGGGCACAGCAAAAGCAGTAATAAGAGGAAAATATATAGCATTACAAGCTCACATCAAGAAACAAGAAACAACCCAAAGAAACAATATAATCTCACAACTCAAAGAACTAGAAAATGAACAACAAAAAACCTAAAAAGCCAGTTTAAGAAAGGAAATAATAAAAATCAAAGCAGAAATAAACAAAATAGAAATAAAAAAAAAATCCAGAAGATCAATGAAACCAAAAGCTGGTTCTTTGAAAAAGCAAACAAAATAGACAAACCACTAGCCAGGCTTACAAAGAAAAAAACGAGAGAAAACATAAATAAATAGGATCATAAATGAAAAAGGAGAAATCACAACGGACACAGCAAAAAAAAAAATAAATAAACAGAGATTACTATAAACAGCTATATGGAAACAAGCACAACAACCTAGAGGATATGGACAATTTCCTAGAACTATACAATCACCCAAAACTAGACAAAGAAGATATAAAACACCTAAACAGACCAATCATAAGCAATGAAATTGAAACAGTAATTAACACATTGTTTGCGGGTAGTTTTTATTGCACGCTAACAGGTGGTGCGGGCCATTTTTGCTAATTTTTTGCATAAATGGCAACGTTCAGTAAAATTATGATAACTTTAGTTTTACATATTTTTTTCAATGAAACTTTTTGTGATTTACTATAAAATGTATACTGAATTATTTTTCTTAGCGCTCTACTACCAGTCAACGTAAAACGTATAAATACGTTTCCCGCATACAATGTGATATCAATAGATGCTGAGAAAGCATTTGACAAAGTGCAAAATCCGTTTATGATAAAAGCCCTTGAAATCCTTGGGATAGAAGGAACATACCTCAACATAATAAAAGCCATATATGATAAACCCACAGCCGACATTATCCTCAACGGTGAGAAGCTGAAGGCCTTTCCACTAAGATCAGGAACAAGGCAAGGATGTCCACTCTCACCACTGCTTTTCAATATAATACTGGAAGTCCTCGCCAGAGCAATAAGACAAGAGAAAGACATTCAAGGAATCCAAATAGGAAAAGAAGAAATTTAAACTGTCTCTGTTTGCAGACAATATGATAATATATATACAAAACCCTAAAAACTCCATAGAAAAACTACTTAAAATTATAGACCAGTTCAGTAAAGTAGCAGGATACAAAATCAACACACAAAAGTCAATAGCCTTCCTATACGCAAACACCGAGTCTGAAGAAGAAGAAATTAAGAAATTCATCCCCTTCAAAATCGAAACCAAAAAAATCAAATATCTGGGAATAAATCTAACAAAAGATGTAAAAGATTTATACAAAGAAAACTATAAAACACTGTTGAAAGAAATACAAGAAGACACAAGAAAATGGAAAGATATCCCCTGTTCATGGATTGGAAGGATTAACATTATCAAAATGGCAATCCTCCCAAAAGCAATTTACAGATTCAATGCTATTCCAATAAAAATTTCAATGACATTCTTCAAAAAAATAGATCAAATACTGCTGAAATTCATATGGAACCACAAAAAAACCCACAGAGCTAAAGCCCTCCTGACTAAAAAGAAAAAAAACGGGGGAATTTCACTCCCTGATTTCAAACTATACTACAAAGCCGTAATAATTAAAACAGCATGGTACTGGAACAAAAACAGACACAAAGACCAATGCAACTGAATAGAATACCCAGAATTAAAGCCACATATCTATGAACAGCTAATCTTTGACAAAGGAACAAAGAAAATGCAGCGGAACAAGGACAGTCTATTGAATAAATGGTACTGGGAAAACTGGACAGCCACATGCAAAAAAAATGAAACTAGACCACTACCTCACACCCTGCACAAAAACCAACTCAAAATGGATAAAAGACGTAGACCTAAGTCCTGAAACCTGTGGTTTCAGAAAATATAGGCAAAACTCTGCAAGACATACATCTCAGCAAAATCTTTAAAGACACATCCCCCAAAGCAAAGGAAATGAAGGACAAGATAAACAGGTGGGATTGCATCTAAATAAAAAGCTTCTGTACAGCAAAAGAGACATTAAAAACAAACAGACACCTTACCAACTGGGAAAAGATCTTTGCACACAATACATGCGATAAAAGACTGAAAACGAAAATTTACAAGGAACTCACACAACTCAACAAAAACAAAGCCAATAACTCAGTCAAAAAATGGGCAGAAGAGCTCAAAAGGCACTTCTCCAAAGAAGAAAAGCAAATGGCCAACAGACACATGAAAAAATGCTCAACATCACTTATAATCAAGGAAATGAAAATCAAAATCACAATGAGATACCACCTCACACCAGTGAGGATGGCACACATTAAAAATATAGGCAATAACAAATGCTGGAAAGGATGTGGAGAAAAAGGAACTCTTCTACACTGCTGGTGGGAATGCGAACTGGTCCAACCATTATGGAAAGCTGTATGGTGATTCCTTAAACTGCTCAACATGGAGCTTCCACACGACCCAGCAATACCACTTTTGGGAATCTACCCAAAGGACACAAAAACACTAATCCAAAAGGATACATGCACCCGTATGTTCATTGCGGCACTTTTCACAACAGCAAAGGTATGGAAGCAACCCAGATGTCCAAAAACAGATGACTAGGTCAAGAAGATGTGGTAATATACACAGTGGAATACTATTCAGTATTCAAAGAAGATAAACACATGCAATTTGCAGTGACATGGATGGAATTAGAGGGGATCATACTCAGTGAAACAAGCCAGAAAGAAAGAGAAAAATATCGAATGGTTTCACTTATAACAGGACCATAGGGAAACCAAACAGGAGAGAGAGACACTTGGGGTGGTGGGGGAGGGGGAGGATAAAGGCACAAAATAGAGTAGAAAAGGACACAATGGACCACGGAGATGCATCACGGATGAATTGGTGGTGAGTTACCCAAGGGAAATACAAGATGTAAAAGACATAAATAACAATAAAAATACATATTTAATAAAAAAAAATAAATAAATTTAACAATAGCATTGAACAAATTTTGTCGGGGGTGACAGTCCTTAAAATAACCAGAACTCCAGAAACTATATAAAATAAAAGACAGACTTATTAGAAGAGATAAGAATTAAAATTTAGATATGAAAGATTACTGAAAGCAAGCCCTACAACCATACCTAAAATATCTAATGCTTGTTAGTAAAACAGATATTACAAATTTACAAGGTGAGAAAATGGCAGAACTTCAAAAACACTTAGGAAAGTGGTTTTTTTAAAGCAAAAATTAGAGAGCAATCTCATCCTGCAGACTGGCCATGATTTAAATAAAATGCAATAGCTAATGCTAAATAAAAAGGAAAATAGGGAGACTTTCCTACATTGTTGATTTAAAGTAATCTTTTCAAAAATTACTTTCATTCATTAAATGCTTTGGAGCTACAGAACTATATTGAGAATATTTCCTATAAAAGTAAAAGCACACAAATACACACAAGCACACAATTAATCAATCAATCAATCAATCAATCAATCAATCAATCGTGTCTCACATTTTTTCTTAAGTAGCAAATGCTGAAAATACCTAACTGTTTAATATAGCCTTTAGGCTACTATAAATAATGGTAGACTAATACTAGATTTTCTAAATGAATATTTAAATGTGTTATATAATAGGCTGGTTGGAAAGATTCTGGTATGGCTGCAATATGGAATATTGTACAGTTGTTTAAATGAGTGGTATATTTTATGTTAATTGACCTGAAAGGAGGTTCTTATAATGTTGAGCATAAAAAAAAGCTGCAGAATAATATGTATGGTATGATTATATTTTGGTGAAAACCAATGAACAACACTAACATTCGTAAAAAAAAAAAAAACATTGTGGATGAGTATGTGTTTGAAAAGTTGGTGAATATGTTAACGTGGTAAGTTGTTAACACTGTCTAACTCCTAAAACTGGAAATTTATGGGTGCAAAAAAACAACTCATAAGGACAGACAGAGGGTGAGATAGTTAACAACAAATATTATCCTTCAATATTAGGGTTGTGGTCATATCAAGGGTGGGATGTGTCCTGTGCTAAAAATGAATTGAGAGGGAGTCTTCTAGTTAATAACAGTTCAGTGTTTATCCCTGAGAATGGTTCTATGAAGCTCAGTGGCTCTGATGTTATGCTGTACACAGACATGTTTCTCAGGATCCCCCCATTGAGTATTTATTAGCTTCCATATGTTCCCTTAAAAGAAGCCATTTGTCTGGAGGTTCTATCACTTCACTAAAACTACGCAAGAGGCATTCTCTTGCTCAAACAACAAGGTTCATCTCTTTAGAAGGCTCTATTATTGTCCTTCAAAACTTTGGCTACTGATTCTGGAATGTCCATTAAACTCTGATATTAGGCTTTTATAACTATGTTTTATCTTCCTCTAGCTTTTGCATTAAGTCCTGAAGCAAAAGAGGAACGATTTCTATTTGATTTTCAAGCTAATCTTTTTATTGAGATAAAATTTAATGTACAAAGATTGAAATCTACAAATTATAATTACGTAAGTTTTGATAAATGTGTACTCTGATATAAATATCATCCCAATTAAGATCACACCAGGAAACTTACTTGCTCATCAATCCCAAACTCAGAGAACCACACTTCTGATTTCTATAATTTTAGGTTTGTTTTGTCTACTACTTTGGACTTCATTTAATTAAAATCATAAGAAATCATAGATTTCTCCATTTACTTTCTTTCACATAGTATAATTTTTGAGATTCATCTTTGTTGTTGTAGGTGTCAGTATTTTGTTCTTTTTATTGATTCATTAGAATTCTATTTTATGATTATGCAATATTAAAAAAATCCATGAAATTTTTGTTTCAAATTTTTGGACTGTATGTTGCTACAAGTTGTCTTGTAAAGAAATTTTGAGGGCATGTATTTTTATACATCTTGGGAAAACACCGTGAAGCAGAATTTCTATAGTCAGATGATTATTTAACTTCTTAAGAAACTGCTGAACTTTTCCAAAGTGGTTAGACCATAATCACAACACTACTGTATGAGATTTGCAATTATGTCACATCCTTGCAGCTAATACAAGAGCATTATGTAAGTAATTTGTGTAAGTAATTTTTTTGTAGATTCCTTAGCATTTGCCACATAAAACAATCATGCAGTAAATATATATTTTTTATCTTTATCAATTACTACCCTTTTCTTCACTTTTGCTTTACTATTTTCTCCTGTACTCTTTTCAAAAGAAGTGATTAAAACCTTGTTTTCAATCATGGGCAAAATATATAATTAATATTTACCCATGTATATGATTCTATCTGAGGATACACCATAAATGACTATCAGATAGAAGAAGTCTCTTTCTGCAACTTGTGAGTTTTCATTTATAAAAAATCGCAAAACGGGGGCCTCCCTGGTGCTGCAGGGGTCAAGTCACAGCACTATCTAGCTATCACCAGCCACTGCGGTATAGGCCAGGGAGCTAACCCACATAGTGCAGCAGACCTCTCTTGTCTCACCAGGTGCTTCCCTCAGCAGTGTATTTCAGTAGAACTGCCTGCTCTGCTCCTTACTCTGTCTCTGGTGAATCCTCTCAGCACCCACATCTCTGGCCTATACCCCAGTTCTTGTATGCATAAATAAATAAATCTTTAAAAAATTTGCTAACAGGTACTAAGTTTTATTAAATGCTTTTGAATATCTATTCAGATGGTGAAGATTTTTAAAAAAGATTTATTTTATTTATTTATGCATACAACAGTTGGGTTGCAGGCCAGATGTGGCAGGAACGGTGAAAGAATTCACCAGAGACAAAGTGTGGAGCAGAACAGGCAGATCTACTGAAATATACTGCTGAGGGGAGCAGCTGGTGAGACAAGAGGTCTGCTGCACCCCGTGGGTCAGCTCCCTGGCCAGGATAGAACTGGTGCTGCAGCAGCTGGTGATGGCTTCACAGTACTCAGACTTAACCCCTTGTGCCACCAGGGAGGCCCCCCAAAAGATGATATTTTGTCCAATTGATGAATTTCATTCTTGATATTCTGATATTGATGACCTTCCATTCTTGAGATAAATAGTACTGGTTATGATTTATTATAGAATTTTTGTTTGTTGCTAGATTTAACTTGCTCATATTTTGCATAATGTTACTTATCGATTATGAGATTTATTAGTGTATCATTTTATCTCAATATATTTGTTTTTGGTATCAAATTAGTGCTATCTTCATAAAACGAGTTGTGAAGCATTTTTCTTTTTCTGTATTCTAAAAGAATTTGTGCAATTTGATATTGCCTTTCTTAAAAGTTTGATAGAATTTATCAGTGAAACCATCTAGCTCTGAAGTTTTCTTTCTGGGAAGATTTATTTCACGGCACAGTCAACTTTTAAAATAGATATAAAGTGATTAGATATTCTGTTATCTTTTTGTCAGTTTTTTTTTAAAGATTTATTTATTTATGCCTACAAGCTGGGGTACAGGCCAGAGGCGTGGGGCAGCGAGAGGGTTCACCAGAGACAGAGTGGGGAGCAGAACAGGCAGATTGACAGAAATACACTGCTAAGGGGAGCAGCGGGCAAAGCAGGAAAGGTCTGCCACACCATGTGGGAATCTCCCAGGCCGGGCGCCAAACTTGTGTGGCCGCTGCCGACAGCTCCACAGCGCAACGCTTAACCCCTGTACCACCAGGGAGGCTCCTTTTTGTCAGTTTTGATAAGACTTTCCTGCTCCTCCTCCACCCCCCAAGAAACTTGCTTATTTGATTCATGTTGCCAGATTTACTACATGCTTGTTTATATATTTCATTACTACTCCCTTAGTATCCACAAGATGTTTAGCAGTATAAACTTTTCTGTTCTGATACTGGTAACTCCTATTTTCTCTTATTTTCTTGATCAGACATGCTAGGGATTCATAAATTTAATTTCATTAGACTTCCATGGGGATCAAATTTTGGCTTTGTTAATTTCATTTAGTTTAATCTTTCCATAGTAACTTATTTTTCTTTACAAATAAAGAAGTTGAGACTTCCTTAACGTCATGTAAATGTGAACAAGTAAACTGGAGGCACAGAGATTCAAACACAATTCTTTCTGAACCTAAAGCCTGGTTTCTTTCCTCTTCTCTATTGGATATCCTGCTTATCGACTAGACATACTTTGCAAACTACAGTTTTTTACATTTTACTTACAGCATTAGGATTGCTAACTACTCACATTTTCAGAATATGTGTAGGAAAGCTTCATCTTAGCTTAAAAAATTCACATTTTTAGAAATACTCATTGTATCTTATCACTCAGTATTAAAGTAAATAATGAGAGAAAAATCACAAGAATCCGTTCTAACACCATCTGCCATTTACTTTGTAGAGTCACAAAATTTATAGAGATGAATTTATTATCCTACCTGCTATAGCAATTTACTATTTCTAGTCTCATACAGAAATAACTAGAGAAAAAAGGTTCTCATCTAAATAAGGACATTAAACCCAATACAGTAAGTTTTAATCTGATGCCTACTGTTTAATCCATATCTGCAAAGTCTCAAAATTTAAGGAGGAATTCCTGAATATGGTTTTGAAAAGTTTATTTGATGAGTCTTATGTACTCCCTGATGAAGAATATATGCCCCGTTAGTTTAAAAGTTATGCTATATGTGAGCTAAAATATGTTATATATACATTACAGACTATTTTAATTTATTAATAGTATTTATTTTTTTTGAGTTTTTATAATACGCACCAGGTAGGCTAATCAATATAAGTTATTTATATGTTTATATGTAGGGCAACAGTAATTAGTTCAATTTTAGGTTATTACATGTGTTCTATTATAATTATACAAAGCATGTCAAAACTATTGATAATTTATATCTTGTTTTCTAACATGAGTTTTGTTGTTAAAAACAAATATTTTCTCTTGATGCAGGGAAGAAAACTTGTAGGAGCTAGGAGACTGGGGTGTGACAACATGAACAGAACTGGACCCAAGATTTAGAAGTGGCACAAAATTGGCTGGTCTAGCACAGGGGGATCTGATTGAGGACAACTCCAGGGTATTGATTCCTATTTGCTAACAGGCTAAGACTCATAACAATCTTAGAGTGGTCCAGAAAAAACTAAGAGACAAACCTACACATACTAACTTCTCCAAATGGAAGTTATCCTGCTCTAGTAATATACTTCTGAGACCACCCTTGAGTTGACTCTACCCCAAGATAGTGATTTTTAGATCAGCATTGTGGAATTTTCCTCAGGCCACACATTATCTGGCCAGTCTTTCAACATCCTCCAAATGCCTCCATTCAGAGTTACTGCTTACAAGCTAGAAAACAAATACAGCATTTTTTTTTTTTAAAGATTTATTTTTTTATTTATACATACAAGCTGGGGTACAGGCCAGAGGCGTGGGGCAGCGAGAGGGTTCACCAGAGACAGAGCGGGTAGCAGAACAGGCAGATCAGAAATACACTGCTGAGGGGAGCAGCGGGCAAGGCAGGAGAGGTCTGCCGCGCCATGTGGGATTCTCCCCGGCCGGGCATCGAACTCGCGTCGCCGCTGCCGACAGCTCCACAGCTCAGCGCTCAACC
>PVIJ01001747.1:0-40224 GCA_004024925.1 Scalopus aquaticus
GAGATGGATCATGGGTGAATTGGTGGTGGGCTACCCAAGGGGAATACAAAATGTAAAAGACATAAATAACAATAAAAATTTTAAAAAAAACACACAAATATCGCATCTGCCTTCCTTTAGTAACAACCTGAGTACCAATTCTGAGGCTACCCCATATATTTGCTACCTTTCCCCCACACATATTTGTTTTATATAATGGCAAAAAGTACAGGATCAAGAACAGTACACAGCCTCCCCCTTTAAGTACAGCCTAATTCTCAATTACAATAGGAAAACATGTTCACTTACTCTATTTTGTTATCTGTCTAAAGGTTCTTTCTTTTGTACTTTAAGAAACCTGAGACAGATTGATACCCAGACCTTAAAAAGGTATGCATAAAACTTTTATTTTGGTTTTCATACATCCAATATAACAATATAGTACTATTATTCACTTTTTTTTTTTTCCAGCTCTAGAGTTACTTATTTTCTTACATCATTGTTCATTTTTGTATAATAATTGGTTTCTCCCCTCAGGTGTAGTCCCCGATACTATTCATATTTATAATTCAAAATTCTTTTCCAAACCTAATCACACATTAAAATCAGAAAGAATGTTCAAACTGGATGTCGCCAATTAAAGCAACAAATATGTACTCAGTGTTTATAATAAGGAAAATAATAGGTTTGACTATGTGAGGAATTACAACTAAGCTGGAATCTAGTACTAGTGATCACCAGATAAAAGGAAATAGTCCCAGCTACCAAGAATACTTCAGCTTTGGTCTTCAAAGTTTAGATAGTCACACAATCAGGAATCCTATTCTTCTAAGTCTGTAGCCAGTAGGGAATAAAGGTTTTTTACTAAGAACCTACTACACGCCACTTTTCATGTTTTATTTCATTTAAAGTAGAAACAAAGGCCTCCCTGATGGTGAAATGGGTTAAGTCTCAGCACTATGTAGCTATCATAACCACTATTCAGCACGAGTTCGATACCGGGCCAGGGAGCTTCCCACATGGCGCAGCCCACCTTTCCTGCCTTGCCTGCTGCTTCCCTCAGCAGTGGACTTAGTAGATCCACCTGTTCTGCTCCCCACTCTGTCTCTGGTGAATCCTCTCACCGCCCCACGCCTCTGGCCTATGCCCCATTTCTTGTTTGCATAAATAAATAAATCTTAAAAAAAAAAGTAGAAACAAAAAGAGTAAAGTGGAAACAATACACCTATTTTTAAAGAATGAACACAGAATTAAAAACAGCATTCCCAGTGCAGAACCTTTTCTTAAATATGGTTAAGCACAGACATCTAGACACAGTGATTTTTTTATGGTTTTGTAGATTTGAGAATACACAAATACTGCTAGGATATTTTCAGGTTGCAAGAAGGTATCATTGAGTAATAAAAAATTTAAATTAAAGTTTAATCCAATTAAAAATTTAAAAAATTCTTTTAAACAAAAGAAAAAAGAAGGCAAAGGATCACTGCCTATCAAAGTGAATAAATAAATCATGGTCTTACCTTGGAAGTGACATCAATTCCAGTGATGAAGCTGCCAGCCTTGTTTTCGTATCTTCTGCTTGTATCCTAACATGAAGGGACAGAGTGAGAAATGCCAACAGCAGTTAAGGAAAACCCATGATAAAAAACTGCCCAACCACTGATTCCTTTTGAATAGTCATTTTTTTCAGCATCATTCCCCCATCCTGACAACCTCTTATTATGCAGAGGCCCACCCCTGCGACTCTGTGGTTACCACTCAAGAAATATTTTCTAGATCAGAGCCTGTTCAAAACCACAGTAATTACATCCACTCAAGGTATCCATGCAAATGAAAATCTAAAGGCTTTCATGAAAACTGTCCAAGATGAGGTACAGTCACTTATCTCCCCAACCCAGAATGGACACCATGCCAAGCCACCAGGTGGAGCACAAGTCTTCACCAAAATGCAGAAAAAGTCCAGACTCATCAAGATCTCCTGGGGAAAACACAGCACAGTGTAATGAAAAGAGGATGCTATTTAGAAACTGAGCACTCAAGCCACAGCTCTGACATGACATTCACTAATTACATGACACCTTGCAATTCTTTTGGCTTCTCCGGACCTACCTTTATTCCATGTTATCTGTCAACCTTCCTGGCCTCTTTTACTCTTCTCCCATTTGTGCTATATAACCTTTCCATACTCCAACAAAATGTGCTTGTTCCCTATCAGAGCCTTTGTACTTGCTGTGCCCCTGTAAGGAACACACTTTCTTCCAAATCTGCACAAGACTGGTTCCTTTTTTGTCATTTAGAGTTAAATGTCACCGTCTCATTAACCTGACCATCCTCCTCCCTGCCCTCTGCACTTTTGGCAACTCACTACCTTTTCGGTGTCTCAATTTTTGTGTATGTAAAATGGACCAGTGATTGAGAGACTTGAGAGAGACAAAAGCAAGACTTGCTGACATGTGCTGAAAAGCAGTTCAGGTTAGGTGAGAAATGAAGTTCAGAAAAGACCGATCCAGGCCTGAGCCCAACCCTAAAAACTGGACATGTGCCCACCAAACCACAAGCAAAACATCTCCCACCATCTGTGCTGTGATAAAAGACGGAGATCAAGGAACACTGCTAGTTCGCTGATATTCTGGTTTCCTTAAGAGATGCTGGGGTCACAGTGTACGTGCTATACATTGGTGGAGGTGCTGGGACCAAAACAACCCTCAAATCACGACAGTAACACTGAGTTTCTGCTGCTGACAAGTCCAGGGCTCCCAAGTGAGTGCTATGCTGAACCGACAGCAGCAGGACGCTGCTCCACCAGAGCAAGACGCCCTAGGGGACCTGGATGCCGGCGCCACCCGACAGTTCTTTCCGGGCCGATCCCGGTCACGTTCCCGCCCGGGGCTCTCCCTTTATTTCAAGTCCCCAGAAAATCCCGCCCCTTCCCACCAATCCCCTTGCACAGACTGGTTCGTGAGGGCAGCGAAGGAGGTGTCCTCAACTACTCCCCCATCTCACCCCACCTCCCCCAGCCTATTTCCGGGCACCCCTGCGTCCTTTCTCTCGTTCCCGGTCCCCTCTCAAGCCTGGACCCCCAGCCCCTCAGGCGCCCGTTCCTCTCTCTCCCCCCGCGCAGACTTCCCCCGCCCTGGCGCCGGCCGCCTCCCCTTCCGGCCCGCTCCAAAGCCAAGCACTAGCTCCGCGACCTCCTCCTCGCCCCCCGCCTCCCGCCGTACCGGGATCAGTTCCTTCAGCGAGCGCCGAACCGGCACAATCTCCAGCTCGCCTTCCTCCACCTCCATGGGCTCCGGCTCGCCCCGCTCCAAAGTGGATTCCGCCTCAGGCGACGGGAGCCCCAGGGCCGGCCCCGCCGGGGCCTCCGCCTTCACCGACACTCGCAGGCCCCGTACGGCCGCCATCGCCGCCCGCCGGCCGTATCACTGAGAACCCGCCCCGCACACCCCCGGCTAGAGCGCCGCCGCCACCGGCCACAGAGCAGCCGCAGCTGCTGGCTAGAGTGTCTCCTGCGTGAGCTGGAACGCCGTCCTTGCTGCGGCTGTCCCCTAGTGACCGGAGGAACGGGGGGAACAGCAGAAACAGGATTGAGTGAGGGCACTGACTGGGCCTGCCTAGGGGTGGGGCCTGGAAGAGATCGGCGTCGCCTGAGCTTAGAAAATAGCTGCGCCTTGAGTAGTAAACCTGTAGGAGAAACTAACTTTACAGAGCGATGACTCTGTACCAGTCACTGCCCCAAGTGCTTGAATCCTTATAACCTTCTGAAGGAGTTACCTTTTACCCCCATTTCACCTATGGGGAAACTGAAACAAATTTATCCTAGGTGTCAGGTTTGTTATGAGCTCACGCCTGGATCTGACCCCAGCCAGTCTGGTTCCAGAGTCCAGAGCTCTGGACCCTGTACGTTTTCAAAAGACAACTTTCCTCTCTTTCAAGCCTGCTAATCATTGGCCCATTTTACATACATAAAAATTGAGACTCTAAGAAGGTGGCCTAGAGGTTACACTTGAACCCTAGTTTCCTGACTCCTGAGAACTTGGTCCCGCATGGACCTCTGAGCATGGTTTCTTGCAGATGTTTCTAACAGGAGCCTGATGGGGAATAGGGAGTGTCCACCAGGCTTTCAGGGAGTATCTGTCGCTGCTCAGTTTTTGCATTGAGTCCTGATTTTGAATTTTCTTCCCTCTGGGGCTGTCTTTCCATCTGAGGAGGGAGTAGGTGGAACCCCAAGATCCTGTCAGCTGTTGACCATGGAGGAACAAATAATTATAAACCACGGGACAGCGAGAGCAGCATCAGACACATCCGGGTTTCAAGCTGACAAGCTTGTGTAAACTTACCTAATCTGTTTCTTCACCAGTAAAATGGTACAGTATTATTCACCCCAAAGAGGCTGTGAGGATTAAATGAGATAAATATATGCAGAACCAACAGAACGGTTACAGTATGTTATAGTTTTTCTTAAATGTGGGCTAAATCACAGGACAAACACAAGATTGTACTCTAAAGGACTAATTTTATATGACGAGACATGTTACAAGAAGGGTTGAAGATATGATGTGCCTTTGCAGGAATGTTTAAGAACATTTCAAAGAAAGTATGTTTTTAGGTAACCAGCTTTGGGTGATAGTCACAGATCCCACAATTACACCTATTTCTTAGGTCGTGGGGCAGGGGTGGGTAGTGGAGGGTGTTTGGAGAGGGGGGAAGCAATCCCTAGGCAGTTATGGATACCAAGAGGCCCCCAGAGGAGGCTGGGCAGGCCCCTCTGCAGGTGAGGAGACTTGTTGCTTGAGAAATCAAACACTGCAGGTCAGTGTTGTTCAAAAAGGATCACCTTCCTAGGGGGCTCTAGTTAGCAACAGAGTTGGGGATCCAGAGAAGCCAGGTCATCAGACAGTCAAATGCCAGGTTTCCTGGATGCGATCAGAAAACTTCTTCCTACCTGTCCTTTTTTGACCAGCAAACTCACCCCTATCTGCCCCCTTTCCTGTCCTCAGCGCAGTCTGTGAGGGTGGGACCACAGAATGAGGAGTGGTAAAGATTAATTTTCTAAAAAGTTTTAAAAACATGACCCTCAAATACAAATGAACACACATTAAAGCTTTTATTCATTCAGTAAAGTGTAAGTTCTCAGTAAGTTATTAAAACTACTTTATTTTTTTTTTTAAGATTTATGTATGTATTCAAGAGCTGAGGTGTAGACTAAAGGTGTGGGGGAGTGAGAGGATTCACCAGAGACAAAGTGCGGAGTAGAATAGGCAGATCGACTGAAGTACACTGCTGAGGGGAGGAACAGGCCAGGCAGGAGAGGTCTGCTGTGCTATGTGGGAAGCTCCCTGGCTGGGGTTCTAACTCATGATGCAGTGACTGCATAGCTTCATAGGGCTGAGACTTATCCCATTGCGCTACCAGGGAGGCCCAATTACACTGGTCAACAGTGAGATCATTACTGACTTTAAAAGGCCCTAATCTGTAGTATCTCGGTGTGTTGAACATGAATATAACCCTGAAAAATTTTTATTAGCTCTCGTTTTGAAAATATTTCATATAATTCATTTTATATGTTTCACCGAGTAAATTTATCCAGTAGGACTGCAACAACATCCTAAATCAGCCTCGAATGATGTAATATTGCATTGCATGGCATAATACCATCATGCACACATCATCCAGAGTTGATGGCATCATTTACTGATGCAATGCAATACTACTGCCAGGCAGCTGCTGGAGTAAGCTGACGTCAGCAGTGCACTATAAAAAGCCCTGTCGGAAAGGTTGAGCACTGAAAGTATTTCAGACTTTGTGAGAGACAGTTGAAGCTACTGTTCCATAGAACTGTTATTATTTTATCCATTTAGGCACAAATCATAACAGTAAGGCCTCGAAAGTGAGTTAATAGCGTGGACAATTTGTGCTCTATTTGTGGGGAAGTGACATTTGCCAACCAGAAGAAAAGTATCACTTCTCAAGTGAAGAAGGCTTATCATCTTAACTTCGGATGCAAGGTTGGTGACCAAAACAAGCCTTGGGCCCTGCATAGATGCTGTGCTACATGTGCAACACAGCTTTCACAGTGGTTAAATGGCAAAAGACCATCAATGCCATTTTGCAGTTCCCATGGTGTGGAGAGAGTCAAGCGACCACATAAAAGACTGTTCCTTCTGCTTGGTTCCTCCTCTTTCCGGCGGAATAATGAAACGAAAGAACTCGAGAATAGTCTACCCAAACATTCCATCTGCATTGAGACCAGTTCCACATGATGAGGGACTTCCTATTCCAGAACCTTCATCAGAATATTCTCTTGATTCATCTGATGAGGACAAGGGTGAGCCAACCTGTTCTTCTCCTGTTCCATCAGCATGCAGTGATCCAGATTTTCACTGGGGTGCATCGTCAACCCCACACAGACTAACACTGGAAGAACTAAATGACTGGTTCGTGATTTGGACTTATCCAATAACAAGGCAGAATTGCTAGGATCAAGATTCCAACAATGGAATCATCTAGAAGAAGATGTAACAATTACTTTATATCAAAAGTGCCACCACCAGGTGGAGCCTTTCTTCAGAAAGGAAAGTACTATGGTATTCTGTTCCGATATTGAGGGCCTCATGAATGCCTTAGAAATCACTCATGACCCACAAGAATAGAGACTATTTCTAGACTCTTCAAAACTGAGACTTAAGGCTGTGCTTTTGCACAATGGAAACCATCTTCCATCTATTCTATTCCTGAACAGCTGTACAAGAGACAAGCGAAGAAATCTAAGAAGTAGTCTATGACTTGATTTTTTACAGGTATTAACCATAGGCCTATTACTATTGGCATGCATTTCGTGATGTAAACATCAATTTATTGCAGATTACAAAAAAAGAACTAGAGCCAAAATTAGAATTTGACTGTCATATTCGTATTGAGCACATAAAAATTGATAGGAAATTATTAATTTTATTTCAGTGATATAACTTTTGTAAAAATTTGTTGACCAGTGTTATTAAAACTAGTTTAAAAGAGTATTTGAGAATGAATACAGAATTGGTGCATCAAAGGAATACTGAAATATACATAACACAGGTTAAAATTCCCTACAAGGCAAGAAGCAGTCTTTGGGTTTCCCTTTTCTACCAGGTAGAAAACATTTGCATTGCTATTGGACAAGCATTATTAGATTACTATAAATGTTCTGTAAATTAACCTCTACCCTTACAGAATTGTAAAATATCCTAATCAATAGTAAATCAGAAGTCAAACAAAGGTACCTAGAGAATCTGTTGGGTAACAGAGAGGACATCAGGAGTTCTTTTCCCTATTCCTTTTTCCAGTCTCCGAAGTCTGAAGAATATTCTGTTAGTGAAAGAAACCAGGACAGTGGACTTTGGGACAGATGGAGAGAGTTTCGTGAAGTATTACAGTGGCAAATGCAGCCACAGCTTCACAGTGACTCTTGGTCATTGGTGGCTTTGAAGAAACAAGGCTCATGAAGGTGAAGGCAGATTACTGGCGGGATATGAGGAAGTGTGGACAACTCTTGAGAAGTCTGTGAAGATAACGGCCAGAAAGGCGGGTTCTAATAGTTTTTTTTTCTTTAACTGAAATCGGTTACAACCTCTCTTTTCTCCCACCCTCTCTCATCCAGGGAGGAGGAGGAATAAAAAGAATGGAATCTTACCTCTCCTGGGGTAACAGAGGGAAAAGCTATTAAAAGGAAATATGAGCTCCCGAGGTGAAATCAAATGCTACTTGAGAACCGATAGCATGGGCCACTGCCCAAGGTGATGCCCTTCAATGCAATTTTAAATTGGGCACAAACCCACTCCCAGCCCCCTAGTTCATGTATATCCTTAGAACATGTGCAATTAATAGTCAAGAAAAGGTCATGACACAAGGGACCACGGAGATGGATCACGGGTGAATTGGTAGTGGGTTACCCAAGGGGAATACAAAATGTAAAAGATACAAATAACAATAAAAATATATATTTTACAAAAAGAAAAAGAAAAGGTCATGAGCAGATGACCTTGGTGGAAGAACTAAATCCATACCTTCCTTCCCCCTAACCCCCACAGCTAAATTCTGGAAAAGACTCTTCCCTCACTCTCTTCACCCAAATTGTATCATGAACACTGAGGGCAACTCACTAGTTCTTGAAACCACACACACAGTCCACTGTCATGCTGAGCAGGGCGTGACAGCTCTTCTTCTGGAAGTCCTCTCCTATTACTTTCAGAGCGCCACCCCCATCCACCGCCCAAGCTGCTCCAGCCCCACTGCCCTCGCAGGTTCTTTCTCCTCCCCAACATTAACAGCGCCCCAGGGTTCAATCCCAGACCCTCTTTCTTCTAGCCCTATGCTTATCCCTCAGGCCCTTTCATCACTCCCATGGTTTCCAATTCCACTGCCATCCATATCCTGAGGAACCCCAACTTTCAGATTCAGTTCCCACCTCTCCCCTGAACTCCAAATCCACATGTCCAACTGCCTACTGGACACCTACCTTCCCTTGACTATCTAACGTCACTTCAGACTCAACTTCTTTAAGACTCAGGTTTCTCCCTTCTGAGCCAGGCCCATTCCTACGCTCCCTACCCCCCTGAGCAGCACCACCTTCAACCCAGTTGTGCAGGCCTGGAATCTAGGCTTCACCCTTGAAAGCTTCCCCTCCCAACATGAAGTTTTAACAGTCTGGCCTCGTACACAGCCCTTCTGTCCATCTGCTTCTTTCCACCTTGACAGCCACTACCCCCAGCTTCTTTCCCTCCTCACCACCGTGCCATCTCTTGTCTGGTCACCATAGTGGCTGCTTCATTGGTTTCTCTGGTTCCTCCACTCCCATCCTTCCTCTGCATTGTAGCAGAGCGATCTCTCAGCACACATCATCCAGCCCTGCCCTCCTCTCCAGCTCTACTTTGCAATATTCTCTGCCTTACTCCCAAGATCACCACTTCAGTTCTTGGGAAGCACCATGCCCCCTCCTACCACAAGGCCTTTACACAAGCTAGTCTTTCTGCTTGGAGCTTTATTTTCTCCCCCTTGGCCTAGCTAGTTCTTCAACTTTAGATCTCTGCTCTTCTTCTGAAAGTCCTCGCCAGCTACTTTCAGAGAGCCACTCCCATGAACCTTTTGTGAGGATAGCTCAACTCAGCTCAAAATCATCCATGCATGTGCAAGGCAACTTGATTAATGTCCATCTCTTGCAATGGACTGTGAAAGCCAGAAGAGCAGGAAGTGTTGATTTGGGATGGATGGATGGATGGATGGATGGATCGATGGATGGATGGATGGATGAATGGATGGACAGACAGATGGAAGGACACATCAAAAGGAAATGAGACATCTACCCACATTAGATTTAAAAACACAGGGCACCACATTAAGCAATCCTCTTTACATAGGTAAATGTACATACTTAGGAAAGTAGATAAATAAATCCTGACAATCTAATACACTGTACAATCATTATGACAACAAAGCTGTATTATAAACATTCAGCTTGCTCAGAGACTAGGTATTAATTGTTCCCACACTAGAGAAAGTATAATTGAGACAGGGGTATCAGCTAATTCTGCAGTGGCAACCATATTGCAGCACAAATGTATTAAACCAATTTTATAAAACATTAAATTTACACCCTATTATATGTCAATTATATCTCAATAAAAACTTTAAAAATTTCCTAGAAAGCTGAAAGAATTATATACACTATGATTCCAACTATATGACATTTTTGAAAAGGCAAAACTATGGAGATAGTAAACAGATCAGTGGTTGCTAAGAGCTCAGGGAAGAGGGTGGGGGACTGGAGGGAGAGATGAATGGGTGGAGCAAGGGGATTTTTAAGGCAGTGAAACTATTCTGTATGATACTGTTTCAGTGGCTACATGATATCATACATTAGTCAAAACTCATAGAATGAACAACACAATGAGTGAACTCTAAAGTAAACTGTAGACTTCAGTTAATAACATAATAACAATAATAATAACATATCAGGGTATCTCACAGGTTGTAACAAATGTACCACACTAATGCAAGATGTTAATGTAGGGGAAATTGGAGGGGGGTAGAGAGGGCCTAGAGGGAATATAGGAAGATTCTACTTTCCACTCAATTTTTCTGTAAACTTAAAACTGCTCAAAAACATAAAGTCTACTGATTTTTTTTTAAATCCTGACACTCAAACTATATGGCATATCCATTAACTCATAATTTTTGAAGTTGGGGCCCAGGCACCAGGAAGTTTTAAAAGCTTCCCAGGAGATTCTAGCATGTAGCCAGGATGATAACTACTGATTTAGATGGAATTGGGAATTGGATGGGGTGGGACAGGCCACAGTGGGGAGCCCGATGTCAGCTTTGGGGTGGGTTTCCCTGGGAGGTGGGTGGAATTGACACAGACTGTCTTAAAGGGGAGGAGAGCATCTGAGGTGAGAGGAGTCCTCTTTGGAAAAGCGCCGCCTTAGGGACTCAGGGGGAGATCAAGTGTGAAGTTTACCCAGCCTCTTCCTGTGTTGTAGGTCATTTGGTTTTATTCCTTCATTGTGGACCTGTGCCTAGACCATGAGGGGGATGGGGAGACCAATGGATTGGAGGGCCACAGGGCTCTCAATGCAGAGAGTAGATCAGCCAATCCCATGAACCATGGAGAGGACAGTGATGGTGGGTCCTGCTAGCAATGGACAGAGAGGCCTGTGACAGGAACAAGGAGACTCTGCAGAGGGTATCTGAAAGAGAAGGTAGGAGGGACTCCTGCAAGCCCAGGAGTTTAGGGCAATGACCTTCAGAAAGCCCCTGGGGTAAAAATCTGGGTTATAGCTGCAGGGAAGATCTGAGCTAGCTTGAAGACTGGCAAGCAGGAAGAGAAGACCAGAAAGGCCAGACACACAGGCCAGCAGTGGAAGCTCACCAGGGATCAGGCGGAGAGAATGGGGTTCCCAGAGGGAAAGCCCATTCCTGTGATTTAGCTAAGAAATGCTCTTCCATGGTGCAATAGTGAGTAGGTAGATATAAACTGTGAAAGCAACTTAGCCAGAGGATGAGGTTTTGACTCCTGGGCCCTGGTTCCAGTCTTACCAGCCAAGGGGGCTGAGGAGTAGAGAAGGCTTCCTGGAGGAGGTGACTTGGAGATGGTAGGGGTAGCAGGGAGGACAGGGAGGCTGATCACAGAGCCAGGAGGGGCTAATGACGAACTGGTCAGTCTGACCTGTGTGGGACTGGAAGCTGCTCTGAAGAGTGACAGGACCTATCCCCTGTCCTCTGGGTCATCCTGGCTGGAGACATGGATGTGTCTGAGACCCCAGCGTGCAGAGCCAGGTCTGTGCCGAGGGGAGGGACTAAGCTGGAGATGATCATCTAAGTCCAGCAGGAGGCTGGAACTGTGCAGGGAGTCCTCACAGGATGGGTTCTGTTCTGGGTGTGAGATGGAGGATGGCCCTCTTTAGGTCCCCCTGGGCCTTAGTTGGGCCCTCAGTACAGTTTCTATGGCCTCCCTTGGCAGAATCCCAGTGGTCCAGGAGCAGCCCGTAGACAGGTGGGCTTGTATGCTGGAAAGGAGGGTGTGGACGTGCCCAACTCTGCGTGTGTGTGGTGGGGGGATGAATGGGTCCCAGATGCGTCTGGATAGACCAGAACAGAAGTCTCGTCTTCTGTTCCTGCTTGCCAGTCTTCAAAGCTAGCTCTAATTTCCCTGGGGAAATTAGAACACTCAGTTATCCTGACTTTCCCTTCTTCTTCTTCCCCGGAATGAGACCACGTAGGATGATAGAGGATGAGGGTTGGGGAGCAGAGATCAGAGGGCCTGTGGGATCCAGAGTCCAAAGACCTTCTCTGCAAGAAACAACAGGGTCCTCCCAGGGCACACAGGAGACTGACCTCCAGTTTTCAGGGATTCACCTCTGGTTTGGGCTCAGCTCCCCCGTGTGGTTAGGTTTGGAAGTACAGTCTCCATCGCTGATTTTCTCAGATGCCCTTGTGTAGGGCTTGCCGGGAAGCTGGTATAGGAAGACTCAGGTTGGGTTGGATAGGGTGGGCAGGAGATCTGGATGCTAGCCTGGCTTTTTCTTGACACACTATGTAACTCTGAGCAAGACACTGTTTCCCGGGCCTCAGTTTCTCTCCCACAGTATGGCTCCTAGGGTAGTTGTCCTGACCAGGAAATGACCCCACACCCTGGTTTGTTGGTAAAGCTCTTACACAGGCAATCTAGCCTGTGAGATCCAATGGCCAGGCGGTGGTGACTAAGGCCTGGAATGAACATCCTGGGCTTGGTGGGGAGGTGGGTTCTTACTGCAAATAAATCTTGGAGACTGGGGCAGACTTGACAAGCAGAAGCAGGGACTGGGGGAAGCAGTGAGCTCAAGGAGGCGATGCGGAAGGGCCATGAGGAGAAGGGAGTGAAGGAAGAGGGGGCTGAATGGGGCGTGGGTGAGAAGAGAAGAGAACAGGTTGATGGCAGGGGTCTTGAATGACAGGTGGAGCATTGTTGGAGGCACAGAGGGGCTCTGAGAGGGGCAAAGGTGCTCAGGTGGGTGCCCAAATATCATTGTGGCAGTTGGTAGGAGGAAAGACAGGACTGAGGTCCAAGGCCTGGAGACTAGCAAGGGGAGGCTAAGATTAGGGAGAAAATGGGGACAAGCCCTCCTTATTTGTCCTTCAATCTAAAGATGGCAGCCCCAGAGGCAAGGGGTGCTCTGGTTGCTTTGTCAGAAAAACATCCTGGACCTACGCTTTGAGTGAGCTGAGGAAACACTTTGCAAGCTTCAGACATGGACAAAAGCACACTGTACCTTTTGACAGAGACTGGCTTTCATCGAGGTATGAGTTACATATAATTTTCTGCAGAAAAAGAACTATAAAGGGCACAACAGGAGAATTATGTTATTGATGAGTAAAATTCCACGTTCAAGCTCAAAGACCAAAAGTTTTACAAAGGGATCAAACACCTGATGAAGAGAAAGATTTTTGAGAGCGTCACTTGTCTATTAAATAAAGTACGCCAAACAAAAGGCCTTCCTATTGGTCTTGGTGTTTGGGGAACATCTGCTGGCAGCCAGCACCCTTTCATAAGAGGGCATGAGGCAGCCTCTCAGGGGACCTCCCCTAGGGACCAGGCGCAACTTTGGTCTCCATTTCTCAGAGGGCAAAAAACTGATCACCATGTCAGACAACCTTGGCTTGGGGCTCCTGGTTGGCCTCCAGATGCACCCAGCTGGGAGGTCCAGATGGGCCAACACCCATCACACAGGATGTGCTCGGCCCCGGTCTCATCCCGGGCTCCCTGGTTCCAGCAGCCCCAGACACACCAAGGCCTTTGTTCTTCAGTTAAGGGTCTCACTTGCTGCGTACTAACTGTAGACCAAGCACAGTGTCAGATGCTTGGCATAAGGGCTTCATTTAACCTCACAAGAAGCTTAGGAGGAGGTGCTGATATTCTCCACATTCTCTGACAAGGAAACTGAGACACCTCCAGTGACTCTCCAGAGGTCACACTGCTATTAAATGGCAAGGTTTGGATTCAAGCTCAAGGCTGCCTGACCTCAAGGTCAACTGTTCTCATAGTAGGGCCATAGAGGGACGTACTGTAAGAGGGGAAGTGCACCATCCCAAAAAGCCTCTACCAGCGCCCAAGGCTCAGGGGCACAGGCCGGGAACTCCTGTGAGGCTCCACTTGGACTTCTGCTCCATGAAGAGTCCTGATGCTCACAAGGACCAGACGGTAGTCTCCCTGGGCCCCTTAAAATGGGCAGGGAGCCCTCATAAGCAGCCCACTGGCTCCCAAACACCTTGTTCTTCCTAAAGAGGGGCCTCCTTCCCAGGTTACTGATCCTGGATTAAGCCCCTCATCCACCAAAACCACGCTCCTCCCTCCCTCTCACTTTCTCTAGAGTTCTTCTTACTATTACCCAACTCCCAGAAAAGCCAGCAAAGCCAGAGGGTCCCATTGGTAAGAAAGAACACATACCCAGATGCAAAAAAAAAAAAAAAAAAAAGTACATGCAAAATTTTTTTTAACTCAAGTGAGGGCTTTTATTGTTTATAATTCACTTCCTGGGAAGTTAATTTTTAAAACACTCTTACGGAGTTCATTCATCACCTGTGCTACATTAAAAAGCAAAGATGCCAACCAAAACTCTCAGTGATGGGGTGGGGACTCCACCTCGGCTCTGACCCAGACAATCAACCCGGATCCCTCTGAGCTCTTCTGAGCTCTTTGAGTGCCGGTCCAATCAGCGTAGGCTCTGAAATCCCCAATCTTCAGGCACCGCCCAGAGCTACTCAAGAAAACTTGCAGAACCATGACTGGCGCTTAACTTGCCTCCCATGAGCTCTATAAAAGTGTTCTTAAAAAGAATACTGAGTTCTTCTTCAAGCCCTGGGTCATGATGCCTTAGCACAGAAGAGCCAGGGAGAAACGTAGACCCTTTGACCACGGGCCACGTTCTGCTCGTAGCCGCGAACAGACATAGAAACTATAGTACAGATGCACGTGCCGGTGCGAGGCATGCGAGTGTGCTGTGTGCAGCAGATGGGCACGCACATGTGTGTGCGTGGAGGCGCGACGTACACCCACAGGCACAGAGATGCAGGACGCAGCGCTCCTCCTGCCCAGCCTTCCCGATCCTCCCAATGAGTCCTGCAGTCTCACCCCCATGCCGGTGACCCCAAGCCCTTGTTTGGCCCATTTTTTCAGGGGAGGTATCCGAGTCCTGCTTTATTTTTCTTTGGAGGTCAATCTCTTGAGCATTCAGTCAGCAGACACCAAGTCAGCCAGTCAGACACTGATCCCAGAGAGTAGAAGAAGTCAGCAGTCAGCTCCCGCACGGCCGTGTTCCAACACTCCAGCGCTCCAGCTCTCTGCAGGCTGTGTGGGGTGAGGCAGTGGAGGAGGGGCATGGCTCCCCTGGCACCCACCAGCATGCAGGCACACCCACCAGGGTCTTGCTTCGAGCACTGTCTCCAACCAGGGAGGAGTGTGAGGGCAGCGTCCAGCCAGCCATGTACGCCAGTGCAGGATGGGGGACTGGGTTCCAGTTACTTCCGCATATGGAGGTACAGCCCTGTGAGTCCAGACACCTGGGCCCCTGGTATCTCTTCTGCAGCCACAGCTCTAGGGAGCCACGATGGGAGGGAGGGAGATGAGCAGGAAAGTGGTAGTAGTCCTGGCTCAGCCCTCCACCTGGAGTTCGAATCCAGCCCCTTCTCTGGACGGTGCCAAGTGTGAAACAACCCAGGGGGGTCAGTCCGGTCCACTTAGCTGCCAACAAAAGGAGGGGTGTGCTGGGAACCACACAAAGCTGGAGGAGAGCTCATCAGATGGTACCAGGCAGGGCTTTGCCCCACGTCCCACCAAGTTAAAAACAAAAGAAAAAGACAACATAAAAGGAATCTGAATTCTCCAACACTGGCCACCTTCCCATTTAGACCCAGGAATACCCGCGAAGGGGTCAGGGCCTCCGTCTCAGTGTTCTCTGTAGTCAAGAGCTCCTGCAGCGCCCTCCTGAGGTCGGCAGGGTGCAGTCCTCCATGTGGGTGTAGCAGCTGAGCCAGTCCACCTGATTCCCCGCAGGAGGTCTCTGCAGTAACAGGGAGCCAGGCCTCCACCTGCCATCTTGGTTTCCTGCCTCCTGCCCTGGGCCTTGCCAACCAGCTGGACGGGGTTTCCAAGGCACCATGGGCACCGAGCTTCCCCACAGGATGGGTCTCACCAGGGAGAGCAAGGCCTGGTGGGACCCTTGCCCCCCAAACCCCAGATGATACACATTCCAATGCTGTCCCTGGATACGCGCGCGGAGGTCATGCAGCACGGCGGGGTAGGGGGTCGGGAGCGGGGCCAGTCCCCAGCCCCCCGCCTGCAGGGGCAGCTGTCGCATGAGGGCGGTGGGCCTTTGGAGGCGCAGGATGAGCGTGCTGCCGGGCGGCCCTTGGCGCATGCAGGGGCTCAGGATGCAGCCTCATCTTCTTGGACACCGGGGAGCTCCGGGCTCTTGCCCCCTTCACCACACCCTTCTTTCCTGTTCAGGGGACACCAGGGCAGGAGACCTCAGGGGTCAGAACATGCACTCAGGAGGACCCCCACATCCATTTATACAGTCTCTTATACCCCACTTTCCCAAGTTCACCTCAGTCTCACCCTCTATACTGTGGCAATTCCTCCTTGCTGGTCTCTCTGCACAGGCCCAACCACATCTCCACGCGGCTCCCTACGGCCCCAAGATGAAATCTAGACTTCCTGGCCTGGCCTCCGGAGCCTCTCCCGATCTGACGCAGCTGACTCCCCTGCATCCTGGAGGCTCAAACAGGCCACAGGCCTTCCGTGTTGGCCTAGATCAGCCCCCACTGTCTTTGAAGAGCTGCTTCGGTTTTGCCTTTTTTTTTTTTTGCCTCATCCACAGGGCAGTCACCTCACAGCCATGGGAGTCTTTTTCAATAGACTCATTTTTCAGTAGATTCCTGGATCTGATTTTCTCCCTAAGACCTTTCTTTTTAAAATGACCAGTGAATGGGCTTTGATATCTTAAAAAAGAACCTACCTCATTTAACTACTGTAGAGTTTCAATAATTATCTCAATGCATAAAAGACAGTCTATCAAGGACAAACACTGGGACTCTATAAGGGAGTAAAACCTGCTTTTCAAAATTAAATGTAGGTCATAGGACTAGAGAATTTGATAGCTGGAAAGTATAAGCTCAGTCCTCTCACAGTCCAGTAGAGGAAACCGGCATGTCCCCGCCATGTCTGCAAAGGGACAACGTTGCTGGGCTGAGCTCTGTGCCAGGTGTGGCAGGGGCTGCTTTTCTTTAACCTGTGGCTGGCCTGTTCCACCAGTAGGGGGCGCCGAGTCACAGGCCCCAAGCTAGTGACCAGGTGTCCAGGTCTGCTGGTTGTGGTCCTGGTTATGCCTCGTATATCATCATGGAAAAGTGGTAATAGCTTCCTCTATCACTCTCAAAAGTGACTCCGTTTGGATGCTGAATTTGGAATTCCCCACACTAAGCCAAACTCTAGCATCAGAGGCTTGCAGATCCAGAGGAGCCCAGGGAGTCCCCTCCCCCTCCCTAGCTGCCTCACTGAAGAGACAGAGTCAAGGAAGGAAGCTAGGTACCATCAGGTGTGCTCCCAGGCCCACCTCTCACCCCCATCCGTCAGGAAAGGACGGCCATAGGCTGGTACATAGACAACCTCCGGCAGGGAACAGACACTAGCTTGCCTACTGATGGGACCCGGAACTCCTGAAGAGCCCACTTACCACTTATAAAGAGGGAGGCCTCACATGAAACCTACACGGATGCCCTGGACGACTGGAGCCCTCTTCCTGGAGGCCAGGGTGCCCAGACTACTTCCTGCGCCCACCCCTGGGGAGCACACCTTCCCTCACAGCACACTTGGGGCATGCTTCTTTTGCGGCTCCCATCACCAGGCAGAGGAAGGTGCCACATTCCCAGGGCCACATTCTGATTGGGGACCCCCTACAGGTTTTCACCCCGCAGGACTGTGTACAAACTCCAGCAGGCCCAGTGGACATCCCAAACTGACTTTTATTTTATTTTGGTGGAAGAAGGTGGTGAACGCGTGTGTATGGTTCACAGTAGGGAGCCTTCAGCAAGAGGGGGTTCTTCTTCCTGGCCCAGTCAGCCATCCTGTCCACACTCACGTGCAGGACCAGTGTTTACAAAGCACTGACTGGGCTGGAGGTAGCACAGGTCACTCAGGAAAGCAGCTGATACTCCCCCCAGGTCAGGAAGAATCAGGAGACACGCCCCCTCCACCAACAGCCAGCCTTCTCCCACCTTCTACGAGGAGCAACATGAGGCCTGTCTGCAACTCTCTACCGGGCCATGTCTGAGGACAGAGGTGCTCACCAGATCCTACTCTGAGACCTGCTTGAGGTTCCAGGCCCAGCCTGCACAGCCCAAAGACAGTGAGTGTGGGGGATGTGCCGCAAGCCCCCCTGACCCCTCTCCCTTTCCACCCCAGGAGCCCCCTACAGGCCTCAGCCCACCTGTACTTACGAAAGTAAGTTTCCTGGAGCAGACAAGGATCGCTCTTCCCTCCGTGCTTGGGACTCAAATGGGTTCCCAAAGGAACGCTTTCTCAGCATGGACTTAACCAGGATCTGGGGAGGACACGTCAGTGTGAGGGACACAAGCCTCTCTGATTCCCTTTGGGGGCAGCTGCTGGGTGTGCCCTGCTGAAGCTCCCTGAGAAAGGAACAATCTTCAAAGCTGAGGAAATGGCATGGGCAGGAGCACGGAGCGTGAATTTCAGGAATGGCGAGGAGCTTGGTGTGACTGGTTCGCAGGGGCACATGGGCTGGGAACAGACCAGGAAAGGACTGGAATGCCAGGCAAAGCTAGGGCTACTTCCTGAGGGCATGGGAAGTACAATTAGGAAACACCCTGCAGCCCCCTCAGGAATGATGGAGTGAAGAGGGTGGAGCCAGGCAGCTCAGAGAGGAGATGACTCAGTGGCCCTGGGCAGGGATGGGAGGGCTGCCTGGAGGGGAGCTGCCACTGCACCCCAGCTCTCTGACGGTCCCTCCTCTAGCAACAAGGGCAGGTCCATGCCCCTGCCCATACACAAAGAATGGAATGCATGCATAGAGCAGTGGTGCCTTCACTTGTTCTTTCATTATTTGTCCATCCACTTGTTCATTCATTCATTCAATCAAAAGCATGTATTGAGTACCTACTGCATGCCAGACACTAGTCTAAACACAGCAACCACACTGAAGCAGAAAATTCTTGCCCTCGTGGAACTTATAGTTTAGCTGGGGTGACAGGCAAAAACTAAGATAAATTAGTAAAACAGATGACATGTTAGCTAGTGGTAAGGGTTAAAGAGAAAAAAATGAAACAAGTAAGGGGGATAAAGTATGACAGAGGGCAGGTTGGAAACTTAGATAAGGGTACCGGGAAGGTGACATTGGAGTAAAGACCTGA
Organism: Scalopus aquaticus; assembly: GCA_004024925.1. Lineage (NCBI taxonomy): Eukaryota > Metazoa > Chordata > Mammalia > Eulipotyphla > Talpidae > Scalopus > Scalopus aquaticus. Next base: position 18,919 of record PVIJ01001747.1, read on the forward strand.
AGGGCATAAGAAAAGAGTCCTGCGGATATCTGGGCAGAAGCATCCCAGGTAGAGGGGAGAGAAATTCCAGTGCTCCGGGTTCAGCAGCTCACATTTGGAGCGCAGGGAATGGAGGGAGGAGAGGAGTTGAGGGCAGCGAGGGAAATGGGGGTGGGCAAGCCGTGCAGGGTCTTGTGGGGCAAACAGGGTGGCGGTTGCTACTCCAAGTGACAGGGGAGCTGACTGACACAATCATGTCCCCGGAGCCACCATTAAGTGTAGTGGGGGTGAGGGTGGAAGCAGAGGGACAACTAGGGAGGTTACTGCAGTGGTTTAGGAGAGAGCATGAGGCTAAGAGCAGGGAAGCGGCCACAGGGATCCAGCAGGACAGACGCCACGGGGCCCTGGAACACAGGCCAGCTGGCACAAGCTGGCCCTGGTGCCTACAGGGACAAAGGGTCAGGTCAGAACCGGCCCACCGCACAGGCCCCAGCACGCTCCCCTGGGCTTGAGCTTACCCTGACTCACTGTGATACCTCAGCGCAGGGCAGGCCATTGCTCTCAGAGTCCAAAAATCCCCAAATGGCCAATAGAGGCTACACTCTAACTTCCAACTGCTAATATGGAAGATGTCCAGAAGATGAGAAAAACTACAATGTGAGAGAATGGAGGGAGCATACAGGTAGTGTCCAGGTGAATGTATGGGGACTCTGAGGCCACCCCCCAATTCAAAGGCTTCCCAGGCCCTTTCACTGTCATGTCCCTGGCACCCAGTACAGTGCCTGGAAAGTAGCAGTTCAATAAGTGGAAAGCTGGGAGGGAGGGAAAGTTGGTGGGAGGGAGGGAAGTGGAAAGGGAGGGAAGGAGAGGAAAGGGAGGGGGGAGAAGGGAGAGCAGAAAAGAGGGAGAAGGGAAATGACTGCTGACACTCAGCAGGGGCAGTATAGTTTTTAAACCACTCACTCTCCTCACCAGGCCTACTCTTCTCCCTGCTACAGGCTGAATAACAGGACTCCTCTCCCGAGGGCCTCCAGCACAACAGTCTCAGTGGCCCAGATCGGGGCTGGCTGACCAGGCGACTCTGCCCTCCCACAAGGCTCAGCACAGAGCGTCCTCCCTGGACATACCCTCCGCAGGCCCTCCCAGGGCAAAGGAGCCTCCACCGCACCCTCTTACCACTGTGGTCCAGCTGGGGATGAGCTTGACCGAGTTCTTCACCTCCTCCTCCGTCACCTCCACCACACTACAGTGCTCCTCCTCCGAAGGAAGGGGTTCCTCCCCATTCTTGGTCACCCAGGGGTGCAGCTGTGGAGGCCAGGAAGGTGGGGAGGCATCAAGACCACAGGCAGAGAGACACCCCGTTTTCAGGGGAGCCCACACATTCAACTAGCAATAGCCTTGAGAGGGTCCAAGGCCCACAACCCCCAAACCCAAACCCAATACATGCATATCCCAGTGTAGAGCTCTCCAGAAGGGGCTCGCCTGTCTGCTGTGTCCCAGCCCAGCCAAAGATCTCTGGTTCCCCAACCTTGATGTCTGGCACCCCAATTCTTGTTTCAGGATTCTTGTCTAACATCTTAAGGATTAAGTCCTTGAGCTCCTCACTCAGCTCCGGCCTAAAGAAGAAGAGAGAAGACGGGAATACAATTGACGAGGATCCTCTCCATCCCACCTCTCCATCCCCCCGCTCAGAGGGTCCTGCCTAGTGCACACCAGGGCCCAGACATACTGACCCTCATCCTCAGAGGGTAGGAGGGACAGTCCCAAGGTAGCTGGACAGAAGGAGAGAGTTTCCAAACAAGAACATGGATATCCTTCTTTCCTGAGTAAGAGGTAAAACAGTCTCAGAGGACTGTTTCAGAACAGAACAGAACAGAACAGAGGCCACAATCACAGAGTTCCGGGGATGCCAATCACCCCCTGGGTGGCAGAGACAGTGAGAAGAGTCTCTTTTGGGGGCCCAGGAGCCTTTGCCCCTAATCATCATTTTATCCTTTTCTCCACCTGGGAAGTGACCAGATTTTCATTTGACAGAGGAGGAAACTGAGGCCTAGATTGGTTAGGGGGCAGCACGCTGCCACGCAGAGGAGTGAGGTCAGGGATGAGTGACCCTGGGGGAGGGAGCAGAGCTCTTAGCTCCACAGCAGCCTGGACCATCTCCACACACACTCCAGGCTTCGTTACCATAGTCCCGGAGAGCCCCTCCCTCCAGACCTGGGGAGAAGAAACCCACTTTGGGGACTGTTGATCATGGTTCCCTGCGCTATCCTAGCTGCTTAATCCCTTTTAAAACTCCTGGATGGAAAGAAAGATCCCTGGCAGGGGACAGTGAGAGGAGAGGCAGAGACAGGCAATTACAGGAAAGCAGCAATCCAGCTGGCTAGTGCTCTGGGTGCGGGGGCATTGGGGCAGCAGATGGACAGGTGGCAGAGCACGGAGGACCCAGAATGCCAGGCCCACGGCACAGCCCCTGCCTATGGGCTTTAAGCAGCCTCAGAAGAACTTCAAGGACGTCGGGGAGACTGATTGTGCTTTATCAGGGTAACCCCTATGGTGGCTAGGCTGGAGAGAGCTGACAGCAGAGAAGGTGAGGAGAGGAAGTAGGCCTGTTCTCGGTGGGAGAGGCCTGTTCTGGGGGAAGAGGGTAAAGGGAGGGAGGACATAGGCGGCAATGGAGCCAAGAAATGAACTTAACACAGTCCTTTGGGACCAGACAGGAAGTGGGCATGAGGGAGCAGGAGTCATCAAGGACAACTCCCAGGCTGGTTTCTGACCTGCTCTAGGGAATAGGAGTAAATGGTAGAAGTGCCCTGAAAACCGAGGAGCCAGGGGGCTCAGGCTGGCTGCTGTGATAGTAAAAATTCAATCAGAAGAAGCAGGGATGAGAGGGAGGCCTCTCCAAGCAGTCCCTTAGGGCTCAGAGGCCTCAGTTACAAAGGAAGGGACAGAGAGAAGGGAGTGGCTTCACATCCCACACCCTCCGATAATGCTCCTCCGGAGCCTCCACTGTGCAATGTTCCAACTGTGAAATGAGGGAGCACACTCACACCATCCCTGTGTGGGGAAGGTGGAGGTTCCCCACGAGTCCAGGGTCTACGTGGGTTTGGTGCCATTGACCCCATGGAGGCCTTCGGTGAAGGAGCAGTGAGAATGTGTGACCTGGGGTCATCCCTGCCTAGCTCCAGACCTCAGAGCTCCCATCTGTACAAGGAGAAGCAACCCAGATGTCTCGGAGACCCTGCTCCACTCCTCTGCCCTCCATCTGCTCAGGGGCCCCGCCCAGAGAAGAGCATCCCCCATGTAGAGATCCACAGGCTGGGGTGGGGCCCTCAAAGAGCAAAACCTCTGCTGAAACTCAGCCACCCTGGGGGATGGGGGGAGCCTCTGGCGGACAACTCACTCCTCCGGAAACAACACGGCCTCATTCTTGATCTTCCTGTGCAGGGCCAGGATGTAGTCATCGATGAACGGGCACTGTGGGTGGGGAAGCAGAGATTAGAATGCAGCCCAGGGCCTTGACTCACCCTGGGAGACCAGCCCATTTCTTGGTGGGACCCAGGGGGCGGGGCAGCTCTGGGCTCCACATGAGATGGGAGGGGCCTCATCTAACTTGTTTGAGGCCTGGCACATAGTAGGTGTTCAACAAACACTGACTGAATGAACGAGTTATTAAGGGCACTATGAGGATGGGGCTACTTTCAGCATGGCAGAAAGGTGTCCACTCCCAGGGCCTGGAGTTTGGGACACGTTCATTGAGATCCCCTCCTGCCCCTCAGTGCTGTCACTAGAGTGGGGGGTACCTGTGGACAAGATTTCGGCCAACTCAGTGCTGGGTGAACCAAGGCCCAGCCTGACCCAGAGCAGGAGTCAAGGTCCTTTGATGAATAAGAATGAATGAATGAATGAATGGTAGCAAGGAATGGGAGGACTGGGAGCACTCTAGATGAAGAGGTGGCATCCTCAACTGTATCTCCTTTTGGGATGTCCACAGTCCTGGGAATTCTTCACATGAATCCCCTCCCAGGTGGACAAGACAAAAACAGAAAAAGCCTCTTCCCTTCATCTTCTCTGAGCCAGGTGGGCTCTTTAAAAAATCATTTTGCTTTAGGACACAAAAGAAGGGCCTACACTTGTGATTCATCTTAGCTAGGCTGGGCCCAGCCTACGGTTCCAGTCCACCCAGCACTCACCTTCCCGTAGACAAAGCAGTAAAGCGTGACACCAGTGGCCCACACATCCAAGGCCTAGAAAGAAACAGCTCACATCAATCCCCCAAAGGAACCAACTCCTCTTGCCCACACAACTCTAGTGGGCTGTGGGAAAAGGCATGCAGGGAACCTTTTTCCTCAGTCACGTATTCATTCAACAAACACTCCCAAGCACGTGCTCTATGCTGAGCATTGTGAGGCACAGGATAATGAGACCAGAGCACCTGCCCTCTAGGGATTCCCCCTCTACTTGAGATAGGCCCAAACCAGACACATTTCCAACTCAACAGGGGCCAAGACCCTCACCTACAAGTCTTGCCTAGCTCCAGACTTCAGAGCTCCCATCTGTACAAGGAGAAGCAACCCAGATGTCTCAGAGACCCTACTCCACCTCCCCACGCTCCATCTGCTCAGGGGCCCCGCCCAGGGAAGAGCATCCCCCACATAGAGATGCACCAGTGATGCACCCATCTCTGGCCCAGACACACCCCAGGGATGATGGCATATATTGAACTTATACTTGATAAAGCAGCTCTGGCTTAAAGATGTCATTCCTTTTCCCAATGGGCCACAGGAGAAGCCACTTTTTTCCTGACACCAGAAACAGCCTCTGCCACACTGGGGTCCTGATCCTGTGCTGCCACCATAACTCTTGGGCTTCTCCCTCACCCTGGTTTTGAATGTGTGTTCTGACTACATTTTTCCTTTCTGACATCCCACCTCCTCTCTTGGCCCTTGCTTTATCTCTCATACAAGTGATTCTCAAACCTCTACCTCAATCTTCTGGCTACAAATCCCTGATCAGAACTCAATCAGTGAACGTTAGATAAACACAAACTGAACTCATTCTACAGAAAAATAGGTCTTGCTCTTCGCAAATGCCAAGGTCAGAAAAGGCAAAGAAAAGCCAAAGGCTCTTCTAGATTAAAGGACCCAAGGAGATGTAACAAGTGAATGCAATGATCGACCCTGGATCAGATTCTAGATCAGAAAAAAAAAAAAAGGCTTTAAAGGACAGTATTGGCACAATGATGAAATCTAACTAAAGTCAATTTTATCGATGATAAAATTTTGATCATTGTACTGAGATTATATAAGAGAACACCCTTGTTCTTAGAAAATATCCACCGAAGTAGTGATAAAGGGGGATAATGTCTCCAACTTAACCCTTTTCTTTTCAGATTTATTTTATTTTATGCATACAAGAACTGGGCTGTAGGCCAGAGGTGCAGGGGGTGAGAGGAGTCACCAGAGACAGAATGGGGAACGGAACAGGCAGATCCACTGATGTACACTGCTGAGGGGAGCAGCGGACAAGGCAGGAGAGGTCTGCTGCGCCATGTGAGTTAACTCCCTGGCTGGGGATCGAACTCAGGATACAGTGGCTGGTGACACTTGATAGTGCTGAGACTTTAACCCTTGCATCGCCAGGAAGGCCCCCTCCACCCTAACTCTTGAATAGATCAGAAAAATGTAATAAGTATGTATGCATATAGATACAGGAAGAGGTGATGTAAAAGTAAATGGAACAAAATGTTAATAACTGGTGAGTCTAAGTAAAAAGGTAAATGGGGATTTTAACCTTTTTTTTGCAAATTTGGAATTATATAAAAATAAAAAATAAAAAAAATATATCTTTATCTACATCCCTGGCCTCTCTCTCTTGAGCTCTACACCCACACACAAGTCCAGATGCCTCTCGACAATTGCGTCCTTGGCAGGGGCACAAGGAGGCGGCCAGCACTCCACAGTTGAGAACATACACATGCCCACACACCAAGCTGCAACCCCGGCTTGGAAGGCTTTGCCCACTGCCTCTGTCACTTAGGAGAAAGCCCAAACTTCCAGGCCCTCTAAACTCTGCCAAAATCCTGCCATGCCCTTCAGTTCTCTTGTTTATTCAACGACATCCTGGACAAACCCTCCCCACTCATTCTTCAAGGCCTACTTCGAATCCTAACACATCCAAGAAACCTGAGGGGAGCCTCCAGCTACCCCCTTCATATGAACTCGCCCACCCTTTTCACCACCTCCACAGCCCGCCCTGAACTCAGCACAGAGCAGTGGGCAGAAAACACTTGCAGGGGACATTTGGGAGCCTTTTGCTAGAAAACAAAAGAAAGCCAAAGTTGGGGGTCTTGTTGGACTTCAGGAAGGGGTATATGTGAAGGAGATAGTATTCAGAGCTCACTCACTAGACACAAGGATCCCAGTCCCCTCAGATCAGCCCCATTGCAGCCTAGTCGGCCCCTCCACCTGAACCCCAATCCAGCCCAGGCCCTGGCCCCACCTTCCCACTGAAGCTCTGGCCAGAATCAGAAATGGCCTCGGGGGCCATGAACGCTGGGGTCCCGGCTGTGCTAGATAGCTGAGCGTCATTCCCCTCAAACTGGTTGCTGACGCCGAAGTCGGCAATCTTCACATGCCCGTCGTCCCCCAGGAGCAGGTTGGATGGCTTGATGTCCCTGTGGATGATCTTCTGGCAGTGCACTGCAGAGAGAGGCAGCTCAGGGCGGCTGGGGGACAGCTACCCAGAATCCCCCACTGCTTCACCTGGCCTGGGAAGCCCATTTCACACTCCAGGTGAGAAGGAGCTGGGGCATGCCAGGCCCTGCACACATTCATCTCATGAGGACCTTGGGGCAGGACCCCAGGCCCTCCGCCCCACTGTGCAGTTTAGACACTGAGGCCAGCCCTCACTGTTAGCAGCAGAGCCAGGACTGGATCTTAGGAGTCTTTGGACTCTGAATTCAGTGCTCTCTCCATGGCAATCCAGGCACCCATTGATGGGGAGGGGTAGGGAAGGCCAGAGGAAATTGGTCACGGGGGTCTCTATAAATCATCGTTGACCCTCCCACGTCTGCAGGCCCAAAGCCCATCAGAAACTGTCTCCAGTTTATCTCCTACTCAGTCTGGCCAGTCATTATGAAGGGCTTAGAATCCCAAGTAATAACCACTCTACCTCAAAGAACCTTAAAAACATCATTTGTAATGGTTAACTTGGCAGAGTAAATGCCTATTTGACTTACATAATAAAGCCTCTTATGGTATTCAAATAGAGCCATATTAAAATAATAAAATGACACTACAGAAATTATACAGAAAAACATTTTTTAAGGTACAATTGTCATATAAGCCAATGTAAATCGTGATGCCCAAGACAAGCACATGTATGCTTACATGGCTTTGCTTTGCCCGCATCTTTGTTGGCAATTCCCAATGCTTGGACAGAGCATGGGATTGTGGGGTATCCTGCAGAGGTGTATGCCTCAACCCTAGGGATTCTGACTGCAGGGCTTTCAGAGACAAAGGGCATGCAGGACTTGGGGTGCCAGGATGAACATGGCTAGAGAAAGGGGGGGCCTTCTCTAGTAGGCTGGGAGCTCACACTGCTTTTTGGGTCCAGCCCTGCCCGGAAGCTTGGGCTGAGATGGCGAGAGATGTGCAAGCTGAGACAAGGCACTGATCCCACCCCAGTCACCCACTTATGGGTTCAGGAGGGAAGATGGAAAGGGAAGGAGGGGCAGGGAGAAGAGGAAGGCTGGGGACAGAGGGAGTGTCACGCAACAATGAAAGCCCTGGCCCTGTAGTGATTGCCTCCCATGTGCCCAGCCACACAAGGCAATTGCCACATACCCCTAGGGGCTCAGAGGTTCAGGGAGCTCTGTATTTGATCATGGAAAGGGCCTCAAATCCTTTTTTTAAAAAAGATTTATTTAATTTCGCATACAAGTTGGGGTGCAGGCCAGAGGAGTGGGGCAGTGAGAGAGTTCACCAGAGACAGAATAGGCAGATTGGGGAGACAGAATGGGGAGCAGAATAGGCAGATTGACTGAAATACACCGCTGAAGAGAGCAGTGGGCAAGGCAGGAGAGGTCTGCCGCGCCATGTGGGAATCTCCCCAGCTGGGCATCGAACTCGTGCCACAGCCGCCCACAGTGCCACAACGCTGCGCTTATCCCATTGCGCTAACAGGGAGGCCCGGCCTCAGATTCTGTGTCAAACCCTGGCCTGTGACTTGAACTCTGGGTTCTTTATTCACGTAAATATCCATTAACAAGCCAATATATATCTCACTATTTCTCAGGAACATTTCTAACTCAGACTTGATTTCTCTGTGTGCACGACTACCGCTACCAAAGGGAAGAGAAAACCTCTGCTTCTCCTCTAGTCTTTCCCATTCGGTTAATGGCATATTACCTATAATCAGTTACCCAGATCAAAACCCCAGGATCATCCTCAACTGTCTCCTTTTCTTCCCTCCCTCTCTCCCTCTTCCCTTCTCCCCCAGGCCCACATTCAACTCATGAGCAAGTCCTGTGGATATAACCGGATATAACCCAGACTCCTCCAGTCATTTCTCACAGCTGCGTTGCTGCGCTCGCCTCATCCACTAAGATTCAGGCCTGGGCCTCCGGGGCCTTAACTCTCCCTCCTAGAACCACAATCACAGAGCAGGTCTTCAGAGCCTGGTGTTTCCATCTGTCTGCTCAGATCCTGGCACTGACCAGTCTGCTTCAGGAAGCCCTTCACTGTGATATCTAGGTCTTGATGAGGCCTTGCCCAAAAGCCAGGTGGGATTAGTTTGTTTTGGGGAGATAGAAGATGGGAGAAACAGGTCCTCAGGAAAGGCTCAGAACAGGAAGGTCAAGGCCAAGTTGGTACAGGGTTGCGTGTGCCACTGACCACAGTCAGGGTGAAATGCCCCCTTCCCACACTTCTAGGTCCCTATTAGGGACTTTCTGCTTCGTGCCTCAGTTTGCCCATATCCAAGGAAAGCACGAATTAGGGGGCACCAGAGTGGCACAAAGGAGATAAAAACAGTCTTGGTTCCTGTCATAAGTCAAATCGTAGCTGCAGCCTCATCCTGTTCCACCAGGGAAACTATGCTCCTGACAAACCACACAAGTTTTAGAGAGATGGCCAGTAGCACCCCTGCTTGCTCCCCAGACCAGTCAGAACATAAGTGTCTGGGGACTTCATTTCTCCAAAACCAATCAGTCAGCCAGTGCTGAGTCAGGCAGTCCTCCTTCAGATCTCCTCCTCCTGCCACTGCCCTAATCCAGGTCATACCATCTGCCACTTGGGCTGTAGACACAGCCTCCTCCCTAACAACCTGGCCCCTCTCACCCTCAACCAGCCATCACACAGCTACCAGACAGAGCTTTCTATGCTGCAAATCCTGTCACTCCCCTCCCCTGCTCAAAGCCTTCTGTGTCTTACAATGCTGACAGGATATTGTCAGGAAAGTCCTCTGTAGAAGCATCCCAGCTCTCATGCTATGGCCTCAACAGTATTTCCAGCATCGTCTTTCATGACCACACCCCACCCCAGATGCTTCAACCAGATCGAAATTCTCTCCATTCTCAAATAGCACACACTCACTGCCCACTGCCTCTGCCAAGCAGCTCTCTCTGCCTGGCATGCCCTCTCATATCCCCTTCTCAAACCTGGTCAAAGAACTCCTATGTAACCCTCAGGACACTGGTCACAAGTGGCCTCCTCTGAGAAGCCTCTCCTAGGCCCTCAGCACTCGGATAGGCCCCATGCCTCCCGCATCTTGGCAGACCCACATTATTTCATGTGTCTGCTTAGATGTCTGTCCTTCCTATTCAGTTGTGACATCCCTGAGGATCTTCGTCATCTCCACGCCCCAGTCAGTACTTAATAGCTACCCATAAATGAATGAAATGAATAAATGAATGAATGAATACATTCCAGAGGCAGAGATCAAGCTAACACCCTCCTGCCTGAGCGCTCATCACTTTGGGGCCCCTGGCAGTGAACCCACCTTGCCACCACCCACAGGCCCCATGATAAGACAGCCTCTTCTCCCAGCAGCTGGACATAAAACTCTTCCTTCGTATAACTTTTGAGGCCTTGTGGAAAGATTAAGCTTGTCTTGGAACTCAGCAGATGAAAGATATAGACAGAACACCCAAGGTGCTCACTGACAAAGGAACAGTGGCGGCCTAAGAACTGGCACATGCCCAGTGAAATCTATCACCACCCCCTTCCTTTTCGGAGGCTTTTTGCTCCACCCACATGTCTATGGCCCGCCCCTAACTGGAGCTGATTGGAAGATCAAAGCTGATTGACAGGAAGAGCTCAGCCATCTCTGTCTGGGCTCTGCCCCCGCCTGTGTCCCCCACCCCCACCCCCACTCCCAGGGGGCACGCAGCCCTCACTCACAATACTCGAGGCCCAAGATGATGTCCCGCAGGTAGAGACGAGCTTGCTCTTCGGGGAAGGGCTTGTCGCAGGGCACCTCCATGACTGGCCTATGAGGAGAGAGGAGGGTGTGTTTAGCTGGAATCAGGATGAGTAAAGGGTGGGGAGAGGGGGAGCAGGTTAAGGGAAACAATCTGGATTCAGGCCCCTTGGGGCCTTCTGTTAGCACTATGCTCAAAGGGGTCTGAGAACCCAAGATATTAGTTTCTCTATATAATGAAAATTTACAGACATAAAGATCCCTTTTCAATCATAATTTCACATTAGCTTTATGTTAGTTTCTGATTGTTTTGGTATGCCCTTCCCTCTGAGTCTTTAATTACCTAATAGCAAATAATTGCAAAAAGGCCCATAAAAACAGTGTTTTTCAAACTGTAGTTCCAAAACAAACAGATATCAGTGTAGTGGGTGACTACTTTTTTCTTCTAATGAAGTAGAATATATCAGAGTGTATGATATGTAGTAAGAATATATGTGGTTTTATAAAACTTTTATTTCTTATTTTGAGTGGAGGTCAAAAACCTTTGCAAGTCCATGAGTCATAGAAATACCACTCCCTGCCCTCCTCCCCTGATCTGTTCTTTAGGAAGCCCCCCAGGCAGAGACACCCCCCACAGCCTTTGCATTTGGAGCTTCTAGTCCACCCTGCCCCATGCCCACTACTCCATGTCCATTGCTTTGCAAATACCCAGACAAGGCTGAAATAGGTGGACATGAGAGCCCTAGATACCATCAGTGATTGCTGTGTGACCTTGGGCAAGTCACTTACCCTGTCTGAACCTCAGCTTCCCCTCTTGTAAATGAGAGCTAATGAAGTCCCACTCACCCAACTCATAAATTTGTAAAGCTGAAAGAACTCTTCGTGATTTGAATATAGGTAAGAGTTGAATCCTATCTGTATACTTTTGCTTAAGAAAAACTTCATTCTTCCTGTCCTCCATTGAAATCTTTCCAGTTCTTCAAAGCCTAGCTCAAAACCCACCCCCTCTTTCGGAGGTCTCCCAGACTATTCTAGCCTGACTCCCACCAGCCTTCAAAGAACCATCCTCTTTGTCTATCATTTACCCCCCAAATCAGAGCCCTAAGGGCCGGGCTATTCTTTTCCCCTACAGTAGCTGACCCTAGGACCAGAGACACAGGGAGAGAAAGGAAGGCCTGGATTAGACTTGACCTGCCTGATCCGGATGGAGAACTCACCCCTTTCTCAGGAGGTCAAACACTGAAAGAGAAGAAGAGAACAGTGAGGTGCAGCCATGCTGACAAAGCAGGTGATGCCAAGCCCCTCCCTATTCTGGAGGGCGGGAGAGGAGCAGCAGGCATGCCTGAGGAAGGCACAGGGAGGGTCCCACACACCAAATGAAGTAAGTGGGTGAGAGTGGGGTCTGCTATGGACTTTTCTCATCTGATTCTCAGTTACCAGGTGATGACCATCAGCATGGCCACCTTTCATGGGTGGAGGGGGAGGGACTAAGGCTCAGAGAAGGGGCAGAAATTTTCCTGAAGGTTATAGAAGATAGGCAGATGAGAGAGGGAGTGAAGAATAAGGTCTTGGCCTCAAAATCCTAAGCCAGTGTTCCTTGTGTCCCATTTCATGAGGGCCACTATAGCCAGCCCCTGAATCAGGTACTACTAACAATATTAACAATAATAGCTAATGTATCTATTAGCTCTGTTAAGTAATAACTTATTTACTCCTCACATCAACCCTAGATATCATTATTATTCCCATTCTACAGGTGAGGAAACTGAGGCAGAGAGCTATCAGACTGGTCTGGAAACCCATATCACAACACCTGCTTTCTGCATTTACTTGATCCTCGGACCAGTGCCAGCCTGGTAGGGAGTGGGAGCTGGAAATATTGTGCATCTCTTTGGATATTCTGCGCCTGGTTCAGCAGGTGGGGCAAGGGAAACCAGGCCTTGAGAATGGGTGTTTCCCCTCTGCCCCAGTTGATCACTGTGTTCACATGGCCCATCTAAAGGTCAAGTATGTCCATGGGGAGTCCTCAGACCAACCCCAGGTAAGTTGCCTTGGGAATCAACTTGGTCACTCACCCAAATAGAGATTGTCCTCAGCTGGGTCATCCAGGACCTGGTCAGAGGGAGCAGACATGGGGGTGGGGCTTGGGAAGGCAGAGAGTGGGGGTCCCAGGCTGTCCTTGCCAGTCCCAGGACCCCTAGTATGCTCTGCAGCCACCCTGGACAATGGAGCAGGAACTGTACAGGTACCAGACAAATGAAGCCTCAGAAATCGCTGACTCCCATCCCTGCCCCCCACATGGCATCCAGCCCTTCTCCCCTCCTGCAGTGATGGGGGGCTGATCTCACTTCTTGCCTCTGGGGCAGCCCAGGTCAACCTGAACTGACCTCTGAGGCCTCCCTGCAGCCCCACCTCATCTGACCCTGAAGACCTCCACCATATCCCCCTTAGCAGGACTCCTGGGTCTGCACAGAGTGTCCCCCAACACTGAGGCAGCTGCACCCACTCACCACCATGTCCTACCTCAATCAGCTTGACCACATTCACGTGATCCAGCTTCTTCAGGATGGCAATCTCTTGATAAACCCGCTCCAGGGGCAGCAGCTGCTTGGCTGGTCCTCCCTGGGCAGCTTGGGACCCTCTTGGGGGAGGGCGACCTATGACCAGAGAGGGGAGTCAAGCCCCTGTTGCAGGTGGCTGGGGCTCACTATGGCCCTGGAACCAGCCTCAAATGAGAATTTTGTAAGACTCTGGTCTTGTCTCCAACCCACCGAGCACATATCCACCACCAGGCCTTTGCTCATGCTATGCTCCCCTGGGCCCCCAGCCCTAACAAAAACCAGGTCGCTTCCTCCTCTGCCCCTAGGCCAAGCACAGAGCCCAAAAGATACATACGTGGAAAGCCATACTGCTTCAGTAACTTCTTTTTGGAAAGAACTTTCATTGCCTGAAGAGAGAAGGGCAGAAATGTCATTTGTGTGCAGCCACTAAGAGGCTAGAATAGGCTGATTACATGTGGACCGAGGTCCAGAAAGCCATATTGGGAGTCTGCCTCCAGCACTGAGGGTATGTTCTGGGGGTGGTTAAGGTGGGTTAGGAGGTGGCCTTATCTCTACTCCCCCAACAAACATTCTGGAGCGCTCCCATTAGAGGTGTCCAGCCTCTGCTTGCCTATTCTCGGGGTCACTCCCTTTGCATATCCCTAGGGACAGAGAACTCACTCCCTGCAGAGGCAGCCTTGTCCTCTGTCTTCCCAGCACAGCTCTGCCCCACCCTCAGGCTTCTAAGGCCCAGCTTGGCCTCTCCCCAGACTCACATAGTGCCTGTCTTCACTTTCGTTGTAGGCCAGTCTCACCACACCATAGGCACCCTGTAAATAGACACCAGTCAGCCCCTGCCCCATGACAGTGCAACCTCTCCCAGAAGTTGTCTGAAAAGCTCCAGCCCCCACCTTTACATCCCATCTCCACCCTCACCACCAACAGTATCAATTTCAGACAGACAGGGAGGAGACTCCTGTGCTTAACTAAGCTCCAAGCCTCCCCAAGTCCTTCTTGTGTTCCAGCAAAAACTCTGGGGAGTCATCTCTACCAACCCACCCCTGGGAATTTCTTACTGAAGACAAAACTTTCCTCACTTCCTGAGGAAGTGGTGTCTGTCTCCCTGGCCCTAGCTCTCATTCCCAGAGGTGAAGGCACATGGGGACACATCCCAGAAGCCCCACTGCTCCTGGCCTGTCCCAAGCCTACCTTGCCAATCTCACTCTGCAGCTTGTACTGGTTCAGCTGCACACAGTCCTGAGGGGGAAAGAGGGGAGCATCAGGTAAAGCTTGGTCCACAGGTGGCCTTGCTCCCAGTTCAGGAGCCTGCTCAGGGCCCAATCCTGGAACCAGGCCCCTCACACACAGACCCCAGATCCCAACAACTTTCCAGATGTGGATGGGAACGCAGTGATGCTAATGCCACTGGAAGTAACAAGTAGCCTGAATAATGTTTGAACACATAAATGCTGAGCTGGGACTATGCTTTGCTCCCTGAGAAGAGGTAGAAAAATGCACTGATTCCTGCCTGGCTGCTGGCAGGAGTCTGTGTGAACCCCCTAAGCAAGTATTTCCAGAAGCAGCTGGATGAGGAGGTACAGACTACATGGACAAGAAAGATGAGGAGAACCTTGGGGACAGGAATCCAAGAGCCCGGCACAGGCATGGGCCCGACATAAGTCCCTACAGCTCTGTTCAGAACTCAGGTCACTTCCAGATCTCAGTGACACAGAGAGAGCCAGGGGGAGGCCAGGGCCCGATACATGTTGGCAGCTTCTGAGCAGAGCAGACTTCAGGTGGCAGGATTACAGGTGGGTGGCTCAAGATGGGGTGCGACGTCACTTTGTCAACTTTTAAATCTCTAAGAGGAGTCGGGGGGGTGGGGACAAAGGAGGGACTTATTTCCTAGGCCTAGACTGGGAGTTGGAATGGTGGGATTTATAGGAGGTAGCAGTTGGCTTTGATAAAACTCTCCTGGGTGGGAAAAGGCCATATTGTGAGGTAGTAAACGCCTCGGTTTTGGGGGTATGCAAGACAAAGACTAAATGGTAGCAGGAGTAGATGCAGAACAGAGTCTTTACTGAGGACTACTAAAAAGTTCATGAGCAAACCCTAGCTCTGCCCCACCAACCTCTGCGTCTGAGATGGCCACATGGTGCGACTCAATGGTGGGCCTCCGCCAGGCCCGTGGGGAGATGTGGCTGGCAGGCCCTGTGGCATAAGGCCCAGCCTGGGCCTCCAGACAGTTTCCCGCTGGCCGCTCCTGCAGGGAGAACTTCCTGGATGAGAGGCTGGGCCGGACTGGGGGGGGTCTTGAAGTGCCCTCAGGGATTACAGAGGCAGCTCTGGCCCGTGGTGGTGGGGCCACCCCATTCCTGGCAGGCTCTGGGCTACCATCCGCCTCCTCCAAGTGGGCCATATCGATGGCTGCTACTCGTTCCACCAGCTCTGCCCGAGGGTCCTGGCAGAAGACTGCTGGGCCCCCCTCCATTGCCACAGTCAGGGTGTCCTCTGTGCAGTCTTACCAGGAACCTGAGAAAAGAGGGTAGAGCTTCGTTTAAACACAGAAAAAAGGAGGTGAGATTTCTAAGTCACAACTTCACAGGCACCCCCTCCATGCCTTTGCCCTGTATATTCCTTCTGCTGGGTTGCCAGCATCCAAATTCAGGTGTGTCTACCAACCAGAGGAATTCCAGGAACTCCTCTGGGCCTGCTGGCACAGGTCTCTAGACCTCAGTATTCCCACTGGTAAACAGATATAGTTATATCTGCCTTGCTGGCTTCACAGGGAAGCAGAGAAAAATCTGATATTCTAGAGTCAGGACAGACAGACAAACACACTGGAGACCCAGTAGCACTGGGAGGGACAGAGTCCAAGGTTAGCTCAGGCCCCTATCCAGCAGACAGCCCAGTGACTCACCAGTCCCACCCCTTGACAGCAGAGCACTCCAATACTGCCTCCTGGAAGCTAAACTGAGCACTAATAATGCAGAGGGCTCCCTGATGCTCCAGGCACATTCGCCTCTTCCATGGAGGCCTCCCTGATGTTCCAGTCTCCCACCCCCACCCTTCTCACTGCTTCTAGGAAGACTTTTCTGGGGCTTCAGCCTCTCTCACTAACTCCCACCTCCTCCAGGGAGACCTCCTAGGGCCACAGGGCAAGTCTCCATTACTCCTTTCCCTGTCCCAGTGGAGCCTCCAGCCCAGGACAGGGCCCATTAAGGGAGGAAGAAATAAGTCAGTCCTTATTTCTCTTCATTTTTTTTGTGTTTTCTTTCAGTTTATTCTTGTGGCCAAAATGTTCGCCACATCTGCTCAGGCTGAGATGCTCCTCTGGCCTGGCTTTATATCCACTCTGGCCTATTGTAGTCTAAGGCCCCAACCAGGGCAAGGTCTAACCCTGGCCTGAATGCAAACCAACCTCTAACCTCCAGCCTCACCCTCAACAACCGAAACTGGGACTCCCTCTCTGAGCACTGGCCCCACCCCAGCCCACTGCCCCTCCCCCTTCCTGGGTCAGACTCGGTGTTTTCTCAGGAAAAGGAAGTGAGTGGACGCATGGCCCTTTGCCCTTCCTGTCTGGTGGTAGCTTACTCTGTCCCCACACAGCAACTCTGAGAACAGGGCCATCCCTTGTGCCCCCCTCGCCTTGCTTTGACAGATGTCAAGGAAGCAGGGCTCGCTGGAGTCTGGTCGCTACCAAGGAGCCTGAGCTGGGTTCTGGTCCTGCCCACCCACCTACTGTGGGGCCCTGCAGCAAGCTCCTTCCTAACTCCGAGCCTCAGCTTTCCCATCTGTACTATGGATACAGGGCCTAAGGCCACAGCAAGGCTTGGAAACAGATTATGGTCCCTGTGCCTGGTACACAGGGTATTGAGTGAGTAGAAACCTGAGGTGGTGGAGCTGACGCTGACATGCAGAAAGGAAAGGGGAGGAGACCCAGGCAGGCAACAGGGAAGACACTCATGGAGTCTGAACCTAGAAGAGCAAGGGGTGTTGCTGAGGCTAGAGCATCAAGGAGGCCTCCCTGGAGGAGCTGAGGGAGGCAAGTAGGGCTGGAGCATCAAGGAAGCTGACGGAGGTAAGTAAGGCTAGTAGCTCAGGGAGGCCTCTCCGAAGGAGGTGAGGAAGGTGAGTGGGACTGGAGGATCGAGGAGGCTCCTTGGAGAAGAGAGGGCGCAGCGAATGGTGTAGGAGTATCAGGTAGTCTTTGGGGCTAGGCTGCTTGTAGAAAGGAGGAAACCAAGGTTGAAAGGAGGCCCCCAAGCCTGGCTGGACCATCCCTCTCCTCCTAGTAAGTGGCTCACCCTACTGTCCTCCCCTCACTCTGTAGGCCCTTTTCCTCCCACCAGGACATATACCCCGTAGAGCAAGGCTTTTGTCTGCCTTGTCTCCATGAGATCACTGGTGTCTTATGCAGTGCACCAGCACATAATAGGAACTCAATAAATATTTCTTGAATGAATGAGTGGTTGCCATAGTGATCATTACAGTTATGTCCCCAATAGGAAATGGGAAATCAGCCTCATGGGCGGCCCCCTCCTGCCCCCCCACCAGCCTAAGAGCCAAGCCCACAGCAGGGAATGACTGGCAGTGTCAGGAGCTCCCGGCCCTAGGCAGGGACGAAGGGCCTGTGAGCTGGCCACAGGCACAGACCACAGGCAGCCCCTGCCCATAAAATTTGTATATGATTTCCCTGAGGCTGTCATCCCAGCAGCTACTCTCCCTCCAGCCCTTTCCTCAGATGGGGAAAGTGAGGTCTAGCAAGGGGGGTGAGGGGGACCTGAGGTCAGGCAGTAAGTTAGGGCAGAAGCCTTTTTACTTCAGCCTGGGGCCCTGTTACCTGGTTTAGGGCCCAGGCTCTGAAGCCAGTCTGCCTGGCACCACCCCTTCCTGGACAATTTACAGCTGAGCCCCAGGACAGGTGACTTCACTTCTGTGCCTGGGTTTTATCATCCACAGAATGGAGCTAACAGTGGTGCCATTTCCCGGGTCCTTGTAGGTAGTAAAGGAGTGAACCCTCACACAGGGCTCAGAACTGGGCCTGCTACTAAGGAAGCCCCGTAAAAGTGAGTTGTTGTGCTGCTGTTGTGATTGCCAGGGACGCTGTGGCCCAGATGGCAGCGAGGGCGGCACAAGGCGGCTGTGAGGGCTGACGTCAGGACCTCCACCCTCCCTCCCGCCTGGATCAAATTCAGGTGACTAAGCATGTCTGTGTGAGGGAGGTGACCTGGGGAGGCCCTTGGTTCCTGCCTCGTGTCCAGGCGACAGAGCCTTCTGGCCCGGGGCCATGCATGTGAGAGCATGTGTCTGTGCGTGAGAAAATGTGTGTGAACAGGGATGTGATTCTGAGGTGACAGTGTGAGTCTGTGTGTGTCTGCAAATAGGAGCACATCTGCATGGAGACAAAAATCTTTTCGGTGAGGTGTGTGTGTGTGCATGCATGCGTGTGTGAGTGTACACTCATATGCCTTTAGGTCTTCTGACACAGGTGCCCCATAATGGGGGATGGGTGTAGCCTGCACCCCCTGGGGGCCTTGGAAAACTGATCCCAGAAAGATAAGTCTCAACTTCCCACCTGGTCACTGTATACCAGCGTGGGAGGAGCTGCCTCCTGGCTGGGCTGTGTGTCTGGCAGGACCCAACCCTCTCTGGGGCCTCATCCAGGGGCTCTGTCAAGGCCCTCCCCAAGCTGAGAACCCAGGGGACACTTTGTGGAGATGGACTCAGTAGACAACTAGGGGCCATGTGGGCAAACAGAAGGATGGACTGACAGACTAGACCCAGGCCCAGGGCAGAGTAAGCACCCCTGGGGGCATGCAGAGCCTCCCAAGGACAGGTCTAGTCATGTGACTGAGACTGGCCAGACCCAAGCCCTACCCTGATCCTGTCCATCCAGATTAGAGGACAAGTCATTGACCCGCCAGGCAAGTCATTGGAACTACTGGAGCCTCAGTTTTGTCTTCTGTGAATAGGGCAGATGGCCACCATCCTGCCAACTCCCAGGGGGATGGAGGAAAGTGGATGAGACTATGGACACAGAAACAGTTTGTCTGTGCCTTCCTGAACTGTGTGGGGCTGGGATGTATGTGGTTCAGGAAGCCACTGAGAGCCTTGATTACAAAGTCCAAAACTAGAGCCTGCTGGTCTAGGATAGTCTGGCACATCACTCCCTTTGAGCTCTGCCTCCTCCCTCGTTGTGCCACCCACTCTACCCCAGGTGTCCTGCTGCTCCCAAGGGAGGTGGGCCTCTGCCTCCTGGTGCAAGCTCAGCCTGGCCTCTTCCTCAGGACATGCTCCCTCTACCTGGGCCCCTCAGAGCAGGACTGAGCAGGACTGAGCAGGCCGTCCGTCTCATCCACACTGGTGCCAGTGGTGCCTCCTGGGATGACTGCAGGCACCAGTCAAGCCTGACTGAGTTACAGAAGACTTGTGAGGCTCAGGGTCAGGTGAGGGGTGACCAGGTACCATCCAGGAAGAGAAAATATGGCCCTGACCAGCAGAGGGCTGACCAGAGGGGAAAGCTACAAAGAGGCAGGAGAGCCACCCAGGCCCCGACATCCTTGGGCCTCCACGCAGGAGCTGTTTATGCTCCTGACAAGTGTCTGGACAGCCCTGGCAACGGGTGCCCTCAGTGGCTCCCGCCCCCACCAAGATGACTCAGTCCCCTCGAGGGAGGACCAGGCGTCTGCTGCCAACTCATGCGTGAGGACGCCTGCTGTGAGGACAACTCCCTCCCACTATACCCAGGGAGACCCTGGGTGGGCTCTGAGCCCCATTCAGCACAGCCACTCTCAGGGCCTCATCTCAGCCCAGTCATGGAGGCTGGAGGTCTCCAGGCCTCACCCTCTACCCCTGCCCCTTCTCATCCTCCACACCAGGGCCTGTGCCTCCAGTTCAGCTCTATCCAGCCAGCTGCCTCTTCCCTCTCCGTGTTCCTGGGCAGCTCAGGGCCCAAATTCAACTCAGCATTTCCCCCACATCTGCTGTACCTCAAGTCTTCATCAGGGAGATGTCTCCCAGTTCTCCCAGGCTTGAGACCCAGAGGTCCTCCTTACCACCTGTCTTTTGCTAATCCTGGCTCCCTCTCGCCCCACACTAACTCTCCACTCTGGCCACCCACACTCCTTGTGTCTTCCCAAGCTGCGACTCTGTGCTGATGCTGGGCCTTTGTATAAGCTGTGCCTTCTACCAGAAGACACACCTCCCTTTCTTCGTTCTCCTCCTCTAGGGCCCCTCCCCGATCTCCCCACAGCTGGAAGAGGCCACCAAGTCAAACTCCAGACCTCTGCTTTCTTTTCCCACCATTTCTGTCACACAGGTCTCTGCACCACTTGCCCAGCTCACATCAGGACTCTACCCCATTCCATCCTCCATACCAGTTGCTAGAGGGAATAATTCTAACATGCAAATGTGGTCACAGTTCTCCCAGACCAGGCTTTCCAGGAACTTAGAATCTGGAGGAAAAATGAGCAGGAGACTTAGCTCCAGATTTGGGGGAGGGGGAGAGTGCTGACAGGCTGGGGAGCAACCAGGGACACAGACTCCTGTCGTTCATTCATGCAACAAATCCTCATTGAGCACCTGTTCTTTGTGCCCAGGCACTGGGGGTATGTGCAGGGAGAGAAAGCAGAGAACCAAAAAGACAAAAATCCTCCGTTCTCACACAGCTTAATTTCAAGTGGGGGCAAGAATCAACAAACAAAAAAGCCCAAAATTAATAGGTGATTTCTCAAGCGCTATGGGCAATGGAGAAAAATACACTCATGTAAGCAGAATCAAAAGTCCAGGACTAGGATGCTGTCTATGCCGTGTAGCCAGCAAAGGCCTTTCTGATGCAGGATTTGAGCAGGAATTAGAAGGAAGTGAGGGAGCAAACAGTGTGTACACACGGAAGAGCATTTCAGCCAGAGGAATGAGCCACTGCAGAACTGTGAGGTAGGACTGTACTTGCTCTGGCTGAGGAACAGCAAGGAGGCCGAGGTCAATGCAGAAGGAAGGATGTCCCTTCCACTTGTGACAGGTAATGATGGTGAGCAGAGTTACATGCTGATGAGGAAGCCCAGTCATTCCCTCAAGGACAGCTTACCGGAGGAGGGGGCATTTAAGATCTTTCCTGACCACCAATAAGGATTTCAGTGGGGGAGAAGGTGGAAGTTCACACTATGTGTGACAAGACTGCTTCTTGGCTGGGACTGAGTGTTTGGCTTTGGAGGTAGGGTGGGAATGGGGTGTTTTGTGGAGAGAGGTGTCCAAAGCCAAGGGAGGATTTTCAGTAGGGGAACAACTGTTAGATGAGGTTTAAAACAGTCCCTCTGACTGCTGTGGGGACTGAGGGTAGGAGACAAAGGAGGAGTTGAGTCTGTCT